>JAOEGS010023024.1:3893-56809 GCA_025447755.1 Corythornis vintsioides
CCCCATAGTGTACATGTTTGTTGTTAATTCTATCTTCCGCCCCCGACTATTACCCCCAAACCCCCCAAATATATGGGGTGTCCCCCCCCCCCCCCCCCCCCCAGCCATTTCCCCTGTGGGGAAGGATCAGCAGACCTTGGGCAAAGGGGGACCCACATATTGAGAACATTTATAACCCTGTCAGGTGAATCCAAAGACAAGGAGAGGTGTTTGGAAGTTCATGGGGAGCTCTTGGGGATTGATGCTGGAGCTGGGATCTGCTCCGTGGATCTCTGCCTTGAAGACTGGCACTATCCCTTGTTTGCATGCATGCTAAGGGCATTCTGGGAGAGTTGCATGAGATGGAGCATCCCAGTGTGCAGAGTTCAACAGTCTAATAACACAAGGGATGGGCAGGCAGAGAGGTTGGAAGAGAGGTGGGATTGCTGCTAAACTCTTGGTCTTTTAGCTGATAGTTGGGTGATGGGTACTGAGCAAGGGAGACCAGCCCTGTGCATTGGGCAGTCCTATGAGGAGCAGGAGAAGGAGCCTGCAGGACTGAGGTAGGGCCAGTAACAAAGCTCAGAGCTCAGTGCCTTGAATTCAGGAGACTGGAAAGGAGGAGAAAATGCCCATGGCCATTGGGTGCTGATCGCTGCTTCGGTGTCGAGGGCCCTGCATTGGTCTCCCAGTCCTGACCCACTGTCTGGGGCAGGCTGCAGGGTTGTTTCCCAAGAGCACCGGCTTTCAGCAGAGCTGGTTGCCCAAGTAGTTTGTGTGCCCCTGCCAAGCCGTGCCATGGCCCTTGCGAAATGGTGTTGATAAACACTCTGAGGCATGCCAAGTCCTGCGAGACAACAGCTGATGTGCTTGGGCTTCAGGGAGTGCCTGCACAGTGAGAGGAATTTTCCACTCCTCTCCAGCAAGAGTGTCTGACCCTCCTGGGGGACTGTCCCCCGCAAAGCGAATACTTATTTGCTGGTGTCCCAGCTGCCCCTGTCTGGTCCTATAAACCCTGCTATGCAAGGGCTGTCCTAGGCACAAGTCAAGGCAAGGGATAGTTGGGTTACCCAGGGCATGGTGGCACCCTGTAGGACTGGGCTGGGGTGTCACCATCCCCATCACCCTCATCTCAACATGGGATCATTCCTGTGTCCTGGCAATGAACTACCTGTTAGCTCTCCCTTTCCAACCATGCGGGACAAGCTGGAGTGAGCCCTGTGCTGCCCTGTTCCCTCTTCCAAGGGCTTGTCTTGGAGCAATGATGGCCCTGTTTGCTTGAGTCCTGGGGGCACTGAGTGACCCTCGACAGGGCTCTCAAGGCTGCCCATATCGATCAGCTCTGCCGTGATGTGTCTGGAGACTGGAAGTGTCTCAAAGGTCGGGAGGTTTGTAGTGTGAAGAGGGTGTGCTCCATCACCTGCTCAATGGTAATTAACATGCTAAAGCCCAAGTTAATTTGTCCAGCTAATGCCCTGGAGCTGCAGTTCAGTGTCTGCCCTATGATCCCAATGGTATCTCAACGGACACATCTAAAATCCTCAATAAATGAAGGTTGAGCTTCTCCAGGGCTGGTCCAGGACTGGGGAGGGTCATACCAGGTGGTGCAGACCTGGTCAGCACACTGGGCACGGTGCCATATGTGTCCCCAGGCAACTCCACTCCCCCATCACAGCCTGATGTGCTGCACCCCCCAGCCCCAGCACATGCAGGGGATGAGCATTTCAAACCTTGACATCATCACATGTGGCTTTCCATGCAGCGTCCCCAAGGAGCCAGGGCTGTGCTGGTGAAAGAGGAGTGTAAAAGGGCATTGGAAAGATTTCCCTGCTGAGAGCCACGAGCAAATGTGGCATCCACAGCTGCCCAAGCAGCAGAAAAATCCAAGTATTTAGGGCAATGTTTATAAATCATCACTAGCATCTGATCTCTGGCCCAACAGGACCGTTTCCAAAGGCCTTCTTCCCCACACCCTTCTGTGGGAAGTCACCAGTATGAGGATGCACATGAACCCTGGCTGGCTGGGATGCCCTGTGCTCAGAAAAGCAGCAAGCCCTGTAGCAGCACAGGGCTCTCCTCCCCATGTCCCTCATGCTGCTTTTGGGACACTTTAGAGACAATCTATTTTCCAGTGCTTTGGCCTCCTCAGTTTAAAGTAACTTAAGTGACAGAGATCCTGGCCAGGGAAGTATTTCAGAGCCAGGTGTGAAGCCCTCGAGTGAGGTGCTGGGCTCTGCCTGTACTGTTGGGTTTGCTGCAGATGCGATGTGGGGAGCTGGTGTGTGCTGTTGATGTGTGGAGGGGACTGGTGTTCTCCCACACAGTCATTTCAGCTTTCTCCCTGGTATTCACCTGCACTCCTGCTCAGCAGGCTGCAGAGTGGTCTTGTGCTTCTCGGGTGCAGTGACTGCCCCTCAGAAGCTGCAGAGCTGCTTGGCTGAGGCTGGAGGTTTCCTCCGAGACTCGTTGCTCCTGCAGGGTCCTGCCTAGCAAAGGTGCAGCTTGAGTTCCAACTCCACTGTCAGGCAATGGAGAGGAGCATCAGCCAGTACCTGGAGAGAGAAGACTGAGGGGGACACCAAGTCTCCTGCTGTGGACAGGACACTGGGGGTAAGGGATTGCTTCCCCTTTCTGTTTCTGTTTCTCTTTCTCTCTTTCCTCTTCCTCTCTTTCACTGCTTCCTGGACATGTCTCTTCTGCCACTCTGGTGCCCATCCCTGTGGCATCTGAGCTGGCAGTGGCAGAGATGCAGAGCCAACATGACACCCACACAAGAGAGAAAGAGCTGCCCACAGCAATCGCCATCATCCCATCAGCTGGGGATGGCATTCTCCCCATGCCCCCTGTCATCAGGCTGCAGTCCCTGTGTGGGGATGGGCAGACGTGCTTTACTGCTCCCTCTCTCCCTGTCTTGGACCCATCTCTGGTGTTGTGGCTTGAACACGCAGGCAGAGGCAAGGGCAGGCAGTGGGGCACTTGGTGCCAGCACATTCTCCGCTGGGGAGAGCCAGAGCTTGGGCAAAAGGCATCAGAAGAGGCAGCAAGCCCTGTCCTGCCCCCGGATACTCAGGACATGGTGTTCTCTCTGAGCGATGATAAGGACAATCAATAAAAACAGGCAGCTGGGACGCAAGCCCAGCTTCCAGCCAGTGACCTTCAGGAGCTGGGTTACTGGAGCAAGCGCAGACGCTCTTGGCAGCAGCACGAGCCACTCCTCCTCAGGAGCGAGCGGAGGATAATCGCTGCTGCTGGAGCGTGCGGCGAGCGTGCGGCTGCCAGCCCCACGAGAGCCCCTGCATGCGCAACCCTTCACACCTTCAGTAGATGCTGCTGCAGAGGCCTGTGCACACTGGGCACCTTGGCAATGAGCTCAGGCAGGAATGAGGCTCCCACGGATGCGGGGCCATTGGTGTGCCATGCGCATGCGCACGGGGGAGGCTCATCCAGCCAAGCTCTGGAGTAACCCTGAGCACTTACATAACAATCTGCATTTACAAACCACTGCACAAACATGACCCACTCGCCGAGATCACAGCCTATCTCAGCAAGATCCTGATAAAGCAAAAAACAAAAACCCAACCCAGCTTCTGGACCCAGCTGGTCGGGACTGTTTGGGTCTTGTGACGTGGGAGGGTTTGCAATGTCCTGGCTGAGCAGCGGTGGTGCGGCTCCAACGCTGCGTAACAGCCTGGAAGGTTCGATCTGGCCAAGGGCCAATGTGGGCGTCTGTCCTGAAGCAAGCTCTGTCTCTTTCTGAGTATCTCCGAGATGCAACGAAACCCGGGCTTTTGCATTTTCCCAGGAAAAAAAAAAAAAGGTTATGGGACCGCACATGGTGCCACCACCTCCTCCTGCCCCAGGAGGAGAGGCCTGAGCCAGGTCCTCTGGGATGAAACAGCCCTTTTGGGTGGTTGCAGTCAGAAGACTCCAGCCTCTGGCTGTACTTTCACTGCCTGATGGAGACACAGGCTGTTTCTTTGCTGCCCAAAAAGCTCTTCTTTCTCCTGAACATGGCCCTGGCAAAGGGGTCAGGATGTGCTGTTTCATTTTGTGACTTCTGTTTTTGGAAAGAGGGTAGCTTCACCCCATTGCCACTCTCAGTGGAGAGGCTCCAGCCGTGGCACTAGTATGTCAGCACTGGTGGGCAATGTGCCCCTCACAGTCTTCTGTCCCACTTAGTTCCACAGATGCTGGTCCTTATCCCAAGTCTGATCATGACACAAGCTGGCCCCATCTGATGGTTCCTGTGTGGCCACAGCTATGTTTGACTCTCTGTGGCTGTCCTAAGCTCTGTACATTCCCCCAGGTCCTATTCCATCAGCTTCTCTCAAGCAGATGCCCCTCTTTGTGCCTCCACACCCCCACCTTGCCCTGGGATGCATCAGGACCAGTGCAGGACCCCCTTCCCTGCTGTCACCACATAGAGGATCTCCCTTGGTTGGGACTTGGAAAGCTGAAGGCTGTTGCTGGCATGGTTGGGAAGACGTGGGCATCATGGCTCCCTTGGGAGAAGGCTGACCCTTGCATGCCATGGCTGCGTGTGAGCAGAGGAGCTTGCTTTTGTGTGCAGCACAGGGCAGCTGGTGCCCCAAGGCACGTGCTTTCCCCCTCCGGTTCGGGAAACCCTTCTCCTTCCCATCACGTCCCGCCCTGTGCATCCCTCTTCTTCCTCTGGGCACGCGAAACAAGCCACCTGCTTCAAGCCCTTTGAAAGCATCTGTGGCAAAGACCCTCCAAGGAAAGCCTAAAAATAGCCTGGAAATACTGGAGGGAAAAAAAACAACAACAAAAAAAGGCTTTTTATCACCCAGCAAACAGCAGAACCAGTTGCTGCCTGTCAAAAAGAGAGAGGAACTGGGAATTAAGAATAACATCCGCTCTCCGGGAGCCAGCCCAGCCACCGAGTTCCCAGCTCTTCTGCAGGCAGCCTGCCTGGCGGGCAGGGCTGCTCATGAGAACCACGTCCCTCTGCTGGGCTCCCAGCTGGAGGCCTGTCCTGCTGTCAGCTGGGTGCTCTCCATTGCTTCTGTGCCCTGGGGAGCTGTTTCCCTGCAGAGAGCAGCGGGGTGATGCACCAGGTACAGCCAGTACCAGTGGATGATTGGGCTGCTGGGTTTCCAGAAGCTGCTGGCACAGGGAGCAGGGACATGGCTGGGGAAGTCTGCAAGATGCCACCAGAGTGAGGGGAGTCAAGCTGTGTGTCCCCTTCCCGTGGGACAGCTTGCTGGCTCCTGCTGTAGCAGCAGCAGCCTGTTCACCATGTCAGCAGCCTGAGCCCAGTCCAGAGGATCTGGTGCTGCCCTGCAAGGTCTCGCTGTGGGAATGGGCAGCTTCTCCCAGCAACTGGGGGAAATAGCCCCTTGCAGCCCATTCATAGCCTGCAGGCTTTTGGGTGCCTGTGGCTTTTCCACAGGAGGTGCTGTAGGAAATCAGAAAGCAGAGCCATAGAAAATCTCGTTTGCAGAGTCAAGAAGATCCAACAAATGCCTAGCACATCCCAACCCTCCTGCAGTGGGCAAAGGTCACTTCCCTGAGGTGGGAAGCAGCCTCCTTAAGGTGTCCAAGAGCTTTGCTGGGCCCTCCCTGACACAGAAAGCAGTGAAGACAAGTCCTTCTGTTGTCAGGAGTCTCTCCCCTGCTTGACCTCAGATGTACCTGCAGGCCCAGAGAGGCAGAGGAGGCTCCCGGTGAGCCCTGCTGCAGCCGTGGCATCTTATCTCTCCCTCTGTGCCATTGCTTTGACCCTCCCAGGGAGCAGTACAGCATACAAACAGTGAATAAACACTCTGGGCTTTGCTCCTCTGACACAATGCCATCTGACATGATGGCAACTGTGTCCTTCAGGGGGACCACTGTTTCTAACTACCATGTCCTGCCTGTGGGAAGTTCCTCCCAAGCCTGGAGGCAGCAGTCCGGGGAGCTCTGCCTTCCAGCAGCCAGGACAGCCCAGGGCACCCTGCACCTCAGCTCCCTCTTCAGAGATGCCTCATAATCCCACAGTCTGGGTTTTCATTCCTGCCTTACTCTATTTCAGCATCCAGCCTGTTCCTCTTGCCTCCCTGCCAGGGGCTCCTGAGGAGCTGGTGGAAGTCACGAGCTAGCAGATGGCATCATGTGGTTCCTGCCGCCCTGGGCCGGGAGCACAAGGAGGGGTGGAGGGTGCACTAATAGAACAGGGGACTGCAAAGGGGAGCTGCACTCTGTGTTTGTCCCCAGAGGTGAGGCCTGAACCTGCCCTTGTTTCAGACAGGTTGAAAACAAGTCTGCCCTGGGACCACATGAAAGCACATGAGCCTGTAGCTTTCTGCTGTCTCTGATCTTGCCTGTTCCCCAGCGTGCTTGCTGCAGAGCAGTTGAGGTTACACCGTTCCCCAGAACACCCTGTCCTAGGTGAAGGCAAAACCACAGCAGCTGCCGCAGAGCCTGCCCTCACCTTTAGAACCCTGCTGGGATGTGTCTCACCCCGTTCCCTCCATGTTGCTTCCTTGGGCAGCTCCCAGAGCCCGCCCCAGCCCCTGCCCATGGGGAAGTTGGTGGGCAGCAGGAGAGGAACATTGCTGGAATGTGGTGGCTCTGGAGCTGGGTGTGGAGAGTGGGTGTTGTGCCAGCCCTGGGGTGGTTTTAAGGACCACAGTCTCATAAGTCAGTGGTCACCGGAGGGAGAACAAGGACTTGCAAAGCCAAACCACTTTCCCGGGATTCACAGAGATGTTTCTGGCTTTCCTGATGTGTCCAGCCGAGTGCTGTGGGACATACACCCTGACTGCCCTTGGCTGCCTCCTGCCTGGGCCACCGTCCCCTCCCCACTCTGTCTCGTGCACGGTGATTGTGGCCTGAGTCAAGGCGTGATGCCCGGTCACGCTGCAGCACCCCCCAGCCTCCTGCAGCTCCCTGGCCTCCATGGCACATGGCGTGACCACAGCATGCGAAGCTGGGGAGGGCTGAGGGTGGTTGATAAGCCCAGCCTTGCTTGTGTCCTCAGCTGGATGAGTCCCAGCCCAAAAGAGTCTGCAGCATCCTCATGTCCATGTTCACTTGGCTTCTGTTCCATCCCTGTTTGTCTTCTCTCCTGCTCAGCTTTGCTGGCCTCCCTGTCCTTCCAGAGCAGCTCCATCACCATTTTCCTTCCGCACTTCAACCTCTTCAGATCCTGGACAGGGCTGCAGCACATCCTGCTCCTCGCCTGCTACTCAGTCCCAGCCAGGGGATGTTTCATCCCCACTGGACAGATACTGGGAGAGGGGTCTTGGCAGATTCCAAAATGATGTGCCTGTCTCCTGGTCACCAGATACAGCATCAAGCCCTCACCACAATTCTTTGGACAGGGACAAAGCCTGTGCTAGTGGTTTGTCCTTGGCCCAGCCTTGCCTTTGTCCCTGTAGTTGCCTGGAAGCTCCCAGTTACGAACTGGGACCCTGTGTCCCTGACTAAGATGCTCTGACAGCTGACAGGAGGTGTTGCAGCCCAGTAAGGTATATTGGTACCCAGCTGTGGAAAAATGTCTTTCCCTCTGATTGAGGAGGGGTGTCCCCCTTTGTGGGGTGGGCTGGGAAACTCTGCTCCCAGTGCTACCATTGCCATTGCTGCAGCCAGGTGTGAAGGAGCAGAGCAGCCTTGGAGGATCTCTTATGGCAAGGATCTCTACATGCCTCATGTCTTCATCTCCTGGTGTCCGGGAGACCGAGGCAAAGCACCTTGCCATGCTGGGGAGTACCTCTTTGGGCTCAGGTATTGTGTGGACCCTTGTGGTCCCTGACAGGTGACACCAGAGCCCTGCAGCCCCAACATTCCCATCCCCTGACGGGGAAAACGAGGGGGACCATTGCCTGTGTCTCCCCAGGAGAGCCACAGGACACCCAAAGATGTCCCGGACCCACTGGCCATTGCTACCCTTTGGCAGCACTGTGCTGGCAAGTTCCCCATGGGGCACACAGCTGCTGTGGCCTTGCTGTCTGTCCTCCCTTGGTTGCTGTTCCCTGCCCCACTTCACAGTGGCTACGTGTAGGGCAGATAAGGGCTGTCCCGGGGGGCAGGGTTGCAGAGCAGGGTTTAACCCTTGCTCCCTCCCCAGCGCAGCCAGCCGCGGCTGGGTTCAGGGTGCAGCCCGGATCCAGCCCTGCCCATAGGGTACCGGGGCAGTGCCCTGTGCCCGCTGCGGGGCCCAGAGCATGGCCAGGAGGTGGCAGCAGCCTCTCATCATCGTACCAGGTCAGGGGTACAAGGCTGAGACCCCTGGAAAGATGCAGTTCCCGCTGCTCTGGTCCCTTCTCTGGCAGCAGGGAGGGTGCTGATAGAGGACGGCAGAGCTCCACACAGGGCTGCGAGGGCACACGTGCTGCAAGGGGCTTCGGTGGCACACTGTGTGATGGGGACCAGGGGAAATGGCAGCTCTCTGAGCGAGCACATCTGGGCTGTGGTTGAAGCATCTCGCCGCTGGGCCCTGTGAGGCGTTGTGGTTTGAGGCAGCAGTGTGTGGAAGTCGGAAAGAACAAACTGTTCAGCAGCCAGCCCTTCCAGCTTCTGCTTTCGAAGTTATCTAACAGCCCAAACAAACACACAAGGCGCTGGCTCAGCCACAGCTGGCCGGCCCAGCCCAGCAGCACCAGGCAGGCACAGCCTGTCCCGTTCCCATTCTCACAGCCAAACAAGCTGTGTGGGGTCATCACCTGCTGCCATGCACTGTGGGGTGGGCAGGAGACCCTGCTCCCTTGTCCCACACCACTGTGCACCCTTTACTGGCACCACTGCAAATGCCACCTGGCACAGGGGAGCTTCCTGGGCATCCCCCTCCAGCCATGGCTGGTGGTCACTTGTCCAAGCAGAGATGGACATCATCTGTGCCTTGGGAGAGGTTCCTTGCACTCTTCTCTGACCTGCTTCATCACCCACATGACACAGGATTGCTGTGCCCATGCCATGGATCAGGACATAAGGGCAGGGTGGGAGGATTGGCACAGAAATGCTGCAGCCAACCTGTGTGAAGAAGGAGAGCACGGAACTACCACCCCTGGGTGCTTCAGTGCAATCCATGGCTCTGGAGATGGAGACAGGCTGCTGGACCCACCTGGTTCAGCCACACATGGCAAGGACAAGCCTCTGTGTTCCCAGGCCAGCTGTAGGACTGAGCAGCTACCAGCTTGTGGCATGCAGGAGGTCACCACAGATGGTGCAGAGAGGTGGAAGCCATGCCCAGAGCTGGACAGCAGCAGAAAGCCTGGATCAGGGTCCCAGGGGTGGCCCTCCCAGCCTCAGCCTGTGGCAGAAAGGGGAAACTGGACTGTATCCAGCTCTGAAAAACAAGGCTGTGTTGTGGTGTCTTGTCACAAGTGCTGAATTTACACGTGGGGGTGCAGGTGGGAGGGGGAAGTGGGAAAGGGGTGGGGAGCCCTGTTACGTAGAGTGAGTCCTCCAGCCTTCCTTCCTGCGCCCGGGGCTGAGGGTTTATAAACAGCTGAGCTATAATTATCTGGGGCTGCTGAGCAGAGAGCCCCGGCTGCTGTGGGCATGGCTGCCACAGGCACATCTGCCTTGGGCACGGCTGCCATGGGCATGGCTGCCACGGGCACATCTGCCTTGGGCACATCTGCCTTGGGCACATCTGCCTTGGGCACGGCTGCCGTGGGCACAGATGCCATGGCACGTCTGCCATGGGCATGATGCCGGGCTGGTGGCCACGGATTGCCCCAGGGCTAAGAAGAGAAACAGCAGATGAGGATCAGGACAAGGCTAGGAAGTGACGGGGGGACTGGGGAGGGTGAAGATGTTTTGTTTGGACCTTGTGTTGGAGAAGTGCTCGTACTGTGGTAAGAATGGGAAGGACCAGAATGAGTCCGGAGACTGTCCCCTGGAGCAGACCAAGGTGCATGGTCTGGGGTGGACAGCGGCTGTGCCCTTCTGGGGGTACTCTCAATGATCTTCTGGGCCAGGTCAGGCTGAGACAGTTCTGGTTTGGGCTGCAGCTAATGGGAAACAGTGAGCTGGGAATGAGGAACCAAGACATGGCATGAAAATGCCCGGTCATTGCAAAAGGCTCAGCCAAGGCCCAGCCCAAGATGTGGAAAGTGTTTGGGGTTAGTTTATGCTTAAAATTTCCAGCTCCTCCAGCCTCCTCGCTCTCTGCTGAGCACAGTGTTTGCTTTCACTTCCTTGCCTGGTCTCCAAGGCAGACAAATGCTGGGAACTTTCCACATCCAAAACAACGAAAACAAAAGACATGCAAAAGAAAACAACATTCAGACAGAGAAGAAATCCATCATTTCCTACCCAAAACCAATACACACTTGGTGGAGAGCTGGGTAGGGAATGGAAACAGCCACCTTAAAAAGCTGAACTGGTCACGAACCAGTCCTGGTGTCCCATCTGGTTTGCCCAGCTTGGGGCAGGTGGTCCCTCTGACCATGCAATGAAGCCCAGAGGTGGGGATGCTGATGTTTTGGGGTATTTTAGGGCACTTTGGAACAGGCCATCAGCTCCTGAAGAGCTCAGTGTTGGTGAGTGCATGGCTGGAGATGGTGAGTAAGGGGGTGCTAGGATGTGACTCCAGTCTAAGTGGTTTCTTGTCACAGGGAGGCAAGCTGGGTCAGGCCTATTCACTGCTCTGCATGTGAGTAGGTGGATGTGCTTCATGCTATAGACTGGAGTGGTTTGAGCTGGCTCTGGCTACCCTTCAGTTGGATCCTCTGCCCTCTGGCTGTGTATTCCCAGCCCTCAGTTCTGTCTTGAACCATTGTCACCTCACCAGGGTGTTTCAGCCTGAGCCTGGTGCTGCTGCACAGGAGCTCCTTGCTGTCTTCCAGCAGCTCAGGAGGCTTGGCAAGTCTCAGCTGCTCCTGCTCCCGTGCCTCTCCCCACCCTGCTGAGCACCTGAGAGCAGCCTTCAGCCAGGGACAGCAACTAGAGACCCTGGTGCTTAATCAGAGATATCAAATGGTGATGGCAGGGGCATGTTTGATGACGGAACTCCAGCGGCTTGGCAGACACCCTTTCTCCTTGTAAGAGAGCACAGGCTGTGGTCTGGATGGACGCAGGGATAGGCACAGTCCCTGCAGATGATTTGCAGTGGGTCAGAGTGAGGAGTAGCTGCTGCCCTGGCAAGGTGGCCGAGTGCTGCTGCTGAGCAGGTGGGGAAGCGAGCCAGAGCCTGCAGCCCTGTCTCACCTGCCCTCCTCCTCCTCTCCCGCAAGGGCAAACCCGGGATTAGCTGTTCCCAGAACATCCCAGGAATTTACCTTCTGGGACTCCCCCTCCAAAGACCTTTGCTGATGAAAGGCACAGACCTGGAACAGGCTTTTGGCTGATGAAAGACACGGTGGAGGTTGCCAGCAGAGCAAGTTCCCCATGTACTTGCATCAGGTGCCCAGGTTTCACCAGGGCGAGAGGCATGGCCAGCACCCTGTGACCTGCAAAGCACTTGTTGATTTAATGCACCTCCTGTCCCAGAAAGAGATGAGGGAGCTGCCACTGTGGTCTGGTCTTGCTGGGGAGACTGGCAGGGGAGCTGGCAGTCTGCATAGGTACCCTAGAGACAGGCTGTTTTCTTTGGTCTTCTCCACACAACTGCTGGAGCAGGGACAGGTTTTAGCCCTGGTCTGATGCAGGACCTGTGGCTGGAGGGTAAAGGGTGAGCAAGTGGGGAGGGAGCTGAAGCTGATGTGTGAGCTGATGTAGTTCTGCACATCTGAGGGGTCCTGTGCTGCAGGCAGAGGAGGCAGCACCCTGCAGCACCAGCACCAGTCCACCTGTCCGTGTGTCCAGCTGCTCACACAAGCTGACCAAGGACTCCTGTTCTGTGCCACAAGCAATAGGACAATCCTGCTGCAGTGGTGCAATACTGAAATCACAGACTCCACTTTGCAAAAAGTGCTTTAATTTTGGGGCACCCCATGCCCACGAGGGGCACTTCTCCGGTAGTTCTGCCTGTCAACAAGCCCTGCAGTTACAAAACATCTCTGAAAGAGCAGCAGACTCTGCTGAGTGTTTGCTGGACAGCTGGGAGTGCATTGAGCAGCTGTGCTGGGCTCTTCTGATGCCTGCGACTCTATGGTCATGCTGTGCCTCCCCCAGCCTGCTCCCAGCATGGCATGGTGACCTCATATTCATACAACTCTCCCTGTAGGGCCACAGGGAAAAAGGAGAAACAGCAAAAGTCGTAGACAGGTGGTCTTGGCAGAGGGGATCCCAGAAGGTGTTTTATCATCACTGTGAGATTGCCTTGACCTTGGCTTAAGGGCATGTTGTCTCCAACCTTGTAAGAAGAGCTTCACTGGTGAGAAAGCTCCTTCTCCTAAGCCCCCCTGCCCTGGTATGGCACGACCTGCCCATTTCACCCTCAACCAAAGCCCCTCTCAGAGGGGCTTGCTGTGGGGAGATCTGCCCCCCAAACCCAGCCCGCTTCAGGGCAAATCCCAGCTCTGTGCCCATCCTTCACTCATGGGTTATTTTCTCCCAGCACAAATACAGCTGGACTGGCTCATGGGCTCTGTTTTCTTCTCTGGGCAGCGAGTTGTGCCAACAAAGCAAAACTTCTTCCTTACCCCTCCCCTTTCTAATTGTTTCCTTATGGATCTAATTTCACCACGTCCCGGAGCAGGGTTGGGTTCCTTGCTTACATAAAGTTGAAAACAAGGGGTGAGGCACTGGCTGTTGGCAGAAGAGCACGTCCTCCCCGCAATGCCCTTGGAGCACAGATCAGCTTCCAGGCTTGGTTTTTCCAGATGTCTGAGACCTGTGGTCCTTTCTTAGGGCATGTAAGACCAGGGAATGCTGTTGGTGCTTTGGGACCCCAGAAGAGCTGGAAAGCCACAGCTGGGCTGTGCACTTTGCCGGCCTTTGGCTCAGGCAGAGCCCTGGGCAGTGGTGCTTGGTGCTCTTCCCCAGCACTCACAATCCTGTGGCTCATGGTGGTGAGGATGTTCTGCTAACTCTGTACCCATAGGCAATACCACTACCCCTGGAGATGGTCAGCAGTTGGTATCCCAATCCCTCAACAGTGTTCCTGGGATCACAGCTACTGCACTGATGTTTGTGCACCCTGCTTGTCCTTCCCAGAGGGTCTGGACCCTGCCTTGCATGCTTCACCTGCTCCCTGCCTGCCCCTGTGTGCCCCTGTGTGCCCCTGCCTGCCCTTCCCCAGGTCACAATCTAGCAGCATGCATTTGTGTCCATGTTTGTTTACAGAAGCACTCTGATCTTCACAGAAATCCTGCTTCCAGAAAGAGGGATTGTTGCAGATCCCATTGCACTGCTCAGAAGCTGGGTGCTGGTCACTCACATGAGATGGGCTTAGGTCTCAGCCCTGTTGAGGGTCTGAAGCTGCGGGGTGGTCTGCCATCCCTACATGGCACCTCTCTCATCATCTCAGTACTCATAGGCACCTCCTCCTTGGCAGATGGACTGTGTTTTGAGGAAATCTCAGTCCTACAGCTCTGCAGGGGATGAGGATGGGAGAAGAGCTACCCCAGAGCCAGAGGCTGGGAAGGTTGATGGTACTTTCAGTCAGGTCTGCAAGAACCCATGAGACACAAATCAGAGGCTACTAATGGGGACCTGTCAGTTGGCAGTGCCACCTCCCAGCAGTGCTCCTGGCCCACGGGTCTGCATGTGGGGAGTGAAGCAGGTCTGGGTCTGCCTGCTGGGGTGGGAGGTGAGTGCTGCCAGCAGCTGGCATGGCTCAGTGTGTGCTGTCACACCATGCTTGGCAGTGCCAGACTGGCTGGGGGTGGAGAGGTCCTTCCAATGTGCAGCTTGTGTGTCCGTGAGGTGTGAGTCACTCTGATGGGAGATGGGGTAGGGCAGGGATTTGGGGATGGAGTGGGATCTGGTGATCCGGTAGAGCTGTGGAAAGCAGCTGGCTCCCAACACCTCAAATCCCTGGGTGCCACCCAGCCTCTGTGGAGGTGAGACAGCACTCCCAGCACTTCCCACACACTGGGACCATCCAGACTGCATCTGGGATGGGTCTGGGGTGACCTGGCTCCAGGGGTCCAGCCCCATGGCCCAGGCTGTGCTCAGGGTCACATAGTGGCTGCAGAGATGGTGATGCTCAGTGGCTCATAAAGACCTTTCTGTCTGTGCAGGCCTTGCACCGCTATTGTCCCCTGTCCTAGTTTCAGTGCCGGCTGCACACACTGCTCATCTTTCTAGGTCAGTGAAGAAGGCCTTTGTGTGCCACAGAAGTGGTTCTTTCCCCACGCGGGGTCTTTGCCTTGGTCCTCAGATCATGCTGCTTTGTTTGTACTGGTTTTGACTGGATCATGAAGTATCTTCTCACGTGCATCCATCCTCCCACTGGAGCTGCCAGGCCTGGCACTGCCAGGCAGGGAAAGATGCTTTTGGCTGTTCATCTCTGCCTAGAAGTACCTCTGCCTGAGTTCTACACACTCTAGGGTGGTGCACACTAGCTATGCTGCTCAGGGATGCAGCCCTCAGAGTGGTGATGCTCTGGGCAGCTCAGGTGTCTTCTGAGGACAATGATGCAGTGGGATGAGCAGGATCAGGGCAGTTGGAACTTTGCCACTTGGGCTTTGTGGTCATGGATGGGCTGGCAGGACTCTGCTGTCTGATACTGCAGAAGAGTGTCATCTCATCTGTGGATGTGGGGATGACCCAGGGCTGAGATGGATCAGGGACCATGGGTGGTGGCCATCTCAGACCCCCTGGAAACCACCTACAGGGCTTTCCTGGGGAGTCCAGAGAACAACCAGCCCTGAGTGTCTTTGCAGCAAGAATGTGGCTTTCCCAAAGGAAGATTTGCACTGAACAAGGAGATGCAGAACTGCCCACAACTCCCACAGCATCTCAGGGACTGGGATTATCCCTGGTGCCTCAGTGGGATGTATGCAAAAGCAAGAAAGTAGGATCAGATGTAATCAGAGCTGACGGCAGGGGAGGGCAGGGGCATAAGGCAGAGAAAGAAGGGCAGGCTTGGGAGGAGGCCAAGAGACAGATTTTTGCTAGCAGCAGGCTGGGGGCTCTGGGCAAGGAAATCTGCTCTTTTATTGCCTGGTTCATTCACTCTGGATCTGGGGACAGGAATCTGAGGACTCCCTGGGACATGATAACCACCCCACCACACCCTGCCCTTGCTGGGAGCAAAGCCCATGGGGCTGGGGCAGCGTGGGACTCACAGCGGGTGTCTGTCTCTGGGCACCCTGAGCCCAGCATGAGACTACTGACACACACGTGCAGATCCACACCTCCCCGTGAGTGTGTCATAGGCACGTGTGTGCACACATGGCCTGTGTACCTATATGGATCCCACGGGTGGGAACACCAGCGTGCCAGTGGGTGTAGGTGTCTGTGCAGGCAGCTGCCTGTCTGCAGCTGGCAGCGGCTGCTGCAAGACTCCGATCTCTTCTGCTATTCTAGTACTTTATTTTGTTCCTCAAAACCCAGCAGTTAATGATTTCACCTCCCCGAGAACAGGTCTGCTTTCTCATTGCGGACAAACAGATGCCCTATGTGGGATGGGGGGATGCTGCAGGCAGGTGGTCGGGCTGTTTCTCCTCGCTGTACGCTGCCTGTTGCCGTGGCAATGGCACATGACGTGTGGGCTGCCTTTCGAAATGCCCATCTGATGGAGCATCACCCGAGAGCTGGGAGCTATGCACAGCCCGGCATCTCCCAGTTCCCCCGGCCGGGCACAAGGGATGCTGTGCCAGCAGGCACTATGTCGCTCTGGTCCGGCGATAGAGCAGCGAGTCCCCGAGGCAGCTTCCCCGCAAGTCCTCGACCCTGGGCAGAGCCGGAGGGAACCGGTGTGCCTGCCCCTCCTCGGAGGATTGCACCAAAGAGGAGAGGCCTTTTCCCAACAGCAGCTGCAAGCTGCTGCTGTCCAGTGCAGCCTTTGGGGCAGAACTCCTCTGTGTGTTCACACGTGTGCACAGGCACACGCCCGTGGTCCAGCTTGCCCCGCGCTCGAGGGTCCTCCCTTGTCCCCAGGCTGCAGCAGCACCTCGTGTGTCCTCACAGGCCACCCAGATGATGGGATGTGTCCAGCTGCAGCTCCCCAGCCGGCCGGGCACAAACACTGCTCAGGCCCCTCTCTGTGGGCACCCTGCCACCCTCGCAGGTCCCATTTTCTCTCTCCCCTCCTGCCTGTTTCTTAAGATTTCTCCCCTATTTCAGCAGGCAAAAGCATGCATCTTCCCTGAACCTTCCTTCTCCCTTCCATCCCAGCTGTTCTGCCTCTTGTTTTCAGACAGCTACTGTCCTGGAGCTAAAAATAACGAGGAATTTACAGCCCTCGACCTTGAACTCGGCCAAGCGCAGCGCTCCGGCTTTCTGCTGTGTCAGCAAATCGTGCGGTGGCTCATCCAGGGTTTTCCTCACATCTCGGTGAGTCCTTTCCCCCGCAGGCGCAGTGCTGGGATGCCGGCCCAACTGGCATTGTCTGCGAGAGATGCTGTGAGCTGGTCACGTAACAGCGGTGGGATGTGTCACATGGGCACGGGGGATCGGGGCAGTGTGTGATCCCACAAGCTCAAACACCCAGGACCTCATGGGATTTTTGGGTTCTGTCCTTTCAGGTCATGTATAGTCACCACCCCCAGTGATATTTCCTTTGCGGGCAATTTTTGCACTTATTTAGAAAAGTTTCTATGTTTTCCCCACCATAATTGGGAACGCAGGAAACTCACCATTTCTGTGTCATTGTCTGTAAAAGGAAAACTGAGATTGTCACGTAATCACGGGACTCCTGCAGCCAAAGCCTTCAAGAAAGACCCACGTCACCCATCTGCATTAGGTGTGGACTGTTTGTTGCTATTTCAGTGATATTACCAATCTCCTTGTCCATTCACTCTCACTAGGGAGTTAGCAGCCTGCTTCCCTCTGCCATAAGGAGAACACACTGACATTGTTGTGGGTCAAAGGCACAACTCTTGCTGTGAAAGTGGAGCTGAGAACCCCTCTGTCAGCTAGAGGCTGGGCTGAGCTGGTAGCAGCCTGCTGTGCTCTGCACAGAAATGCCTCCCACCTTCCCAATGGGATTCAAACCGTGACCAGCTGTTGTCTCCCATCTGTGGCCAGGGGGCTTGTGAGTCACCCGGGGCACACTGGGGTGATGCAACACATCATCCTGGTGATGCAGAGCCCATTCCCAGCCATCCCTCCATCCCTGCTGGGATACGAGTCAGGCAGATGGGAGGGAGGTGAGTGGTGGGTGCTGCCAGGGGTGCCAGGCAAGCACCCATCTGGAGGTATATGGCCAATGGTCTGAGACAAGTGGCTCCTGACCCTGCCAGTGACACCACCACACTGTATGTCACCCTGGGGAGAAGGGATGGTCCCTGTGTCTGGCTGTGGGGGATATGAAGAAGATATTTGAACCAATCAGCTTTGTCTCATCTTGCCCAGCAGAAATGTCCCACTTCAGCTCCTGAGGACCTTGCTCTGGATTTTTACTGGGTCCAAAACCCCAGGCAGCCCCGAGAGGGCTTTGTGAGCATCCAGCTCCTGCTGATAGACAGCGTTCCCACCGTGGGGCCCAGGGGACCAAACACTGGCCAAAGTCTGCCTGACTTGGTCTAGGTGATCCTGCTCAGGCAGGGGGATTGGACTAGATGATCTTCTAGGTCCCTTCCAACCCCTAATATCTGTGAATCTGTGAATCTGTGACACGGTGTTTTCTCATGTAAGTGCTACAAGTGTCTGCCCCAAGGTTCCTCGTTTGGCTGCCGATGTCCGTGCTGCCAGTGCTGGTATCAGCAATGAGCTGTTTGCAGCTGTTGTGGCCTTGGGTGGCTTTTGATCCTCAGGAAGCTGACCCTGTTCTCACCTGGTTATAACCAGCAGCAACCAGCATCCCAAGGGGAGGCTGCAAAAGCTGTCACTGCACTTTTCAGGTGTTGCTGCTTCCAGTGCCTGCTGTCCTCTTCCCCACCAGGCCTGGGGAGGCCAGGAGAGGGGAGTTGAAGGCTGTCTGGCTGCTGTGGTTGTGAAACCCACGAGTCAGGAAGCCCGGGGACCTGGCATCAAAATGCCCAGCAGCACCCTGGCACGCTGCGGGGGGCCGGGCAGAGAGTGTGGAAGGATGCAGGCAGGCACCACTGCTGCTGTTGCTCAAGGGATGCTGTTTGGGTGTTTGTTTGTCTGTGTTTTTTTTTCCCAGAGCAGGGGCTGTGAGGCTCAGCTCACGAGGAGTGGGAATGATTCATCAGACGCATTAAGCACATTTATGAGGTTATTTCTCAAACGAAGGCTGAGTGTATGTGTCATGCCACCCTGGCCCAGGCTGCATCACAGCCCTGCTGCCAGTGGAGAGCCTGCCAAACCTCAGCCCTTGATGACAACAACTCCAGTGGGCAATAAAACTGGAATAAAAACAGCAGCACCGTCTCTGGAGCAGGTCTGTGCACAAGGCCACACTTGTGTACTTCACGTCTGCTATTCTCATCCATCTGAGGTGCCCTGGGTAGAAGGGACTCATCCAGAGTTTGAGTTGGGGGTTTTGAGCTGGGGAGTGTTGTGCTGGGGAAATGGTTTGATTTCTCCTCTCCCTTGTCTTACAACACCCGAGTTGCTTGACCAGGGGCTAGTAGCACTTGCTGGGAGCTGGGGGCCACTGTCCTGAAGAATAGATATCCCCTTGGACCTGTCTGCATGGGGAAACAAATGGCCCATGAAAGATGCACTGCTAAACCAGTAGAAAATGGGTCCTGGAACATTCCTTCCTGGGATTCATTTTAAAACTACTGAAAAGGTCACAACCTTCCAAGAAATGTGTCCCTGGGAAGCTGCCCAGTGGGGAAGAGGAGAGACCCAGAACATCAGAGCAATGAGGGAAGATTGAAAACAAGCTCGGAATGAAAAAATGACTATATATATAAACACGCTAGGGAGAAAAGCCAGTGCTCCAGCCTGTGTTCTTCATTTGTTGTTGTTGTTTTTAATCTTTGATTTGGAAACTTGTTGCTATTTATAACCCTCCCCTTTCCCTGCAGTGGTTACCAGCACTGATCCCTTCCAGATGCTGGTTCCTTGCAAGCCCACAGCCTGTGACGGGGGGGCTGCAGGGGCCAGCTGGCGCCGAGGGGGAGCGGGCTGGGGCTCCAACCAGAGCTCTCACATCCCTGTCTCCCTCCCATGGACAGCACTACCTGGGGATGGAGCTCCCCACAGTCCCACTGGCCTTCAGGGAGCTTGGGATCATTTCTCCACAGTGAAAAACTGAGGGATTTTGCAGCACTGGAGGGGGGCAAAACACCAGCAATGGGTCCACACTGCGAGCTGAAACACAAAGGGTGCCTGGGGAGACCAGGAACGGATTAGCAAGCAACAGTATTTCTTGCTATGATATTTTTAGAGAGATCTTCTACCTTTGCCAGCTCCCAGTTGATGGATACTCTGTCCAGAGCCCCTAGCCCTTGTAAGAAGCCTCAGCACCTGCTTGTGGGTTCACTGAAGCTGCTCAGCGAACACTGTTGTTTGTCCCCAGATTGCTCTCAGATTGGAGAGGCTCTAGGAGGAGCCCAGCCTGGAACAAACCCCAGCTCTCTAAGCTGCCCCCACTGAGCCACTCTGCCCCATTCCAAAGGATCTTGCCCCATGGCTCTGGCACAACACAGAGACACAGCAGAGCCACCTGACAGGTGACGTCTGCCCTGGAAAAAGCTGCTGCAAGGCTGAATCCGCAAAGTGACGGGCACTGCTTGTCACACAACGGCCTCACTGCCAGTCGCTGTTGCCCAAGCTTTGCCTCATCTCGCTGGCATCTGAGCAAACTTCCCCAGCTCCCCGCTCTGCAGCCAGACAAGGTCTGTCTGGAAACCCCGACTCTGGGGCTGGCAGGGTCCCTACGTGTGGGGCTGGGGGCACAAGAGCAGGGAAGCATGGGCTGCTCCCTGTGCAGGCATTGATGGTCCTGGGGAGGCCACTGCTCTTCATCACACAGTGTCACCATCTCTCCCCACCTTGAAAGGTTGAATTCTTTGTAGGGTTCCCATGGAAAATGTGAGTCTGGGCTTCCCTGCCCGCACAGGAGGGTTTTGTGGTGACTCAGGGGTTGGTTACCAGGGAGCCACACACACAAACAGGCAGCACTGGGCACACCGGGATGAGGGGATCCCAGCTGGACTGGGGCCAGGCGAGGAGGGGCTGTGGGGGTCCAGGGGGGCTAGCGGAGGATCCCGGCCCCTTTGCAAGCGATAAGGAGAGGCTTGGGTTGTCTTAGCCGGGCTTGGCTCTGCTCAATGTCAGGGTGGAGCTTCGCCCCAGGGAGAAGATAGGCTGCAGCTCTGGGGAGCAAGGTGAAGGCTTCCAGGAGCCTGCTGCTGCCCTGTCCTGGCATGGGCACAGGGGACCAATCGCTGGGACAGTCCCCATCGTTCCCAGCTGAGGTGCTGCAGCCCTGGGGTACAGTTCCTATGCTGGTCTGTGGTTGGGTGCTGTCAGCAGGTGGCTATGGGCAGCAACAGGCAGCTCAGGTCCTTTCCCTGCCTCTCAGGAAAACTGCTTCTGCGAAACATCTCACCACAGCCCCCACTCTGCCTCCCCCCAGAGCTGTCTGTGAACAAACAGATCAACCTTTAAACAGTTCCCACACTGGGAATGGGTGGAGAGGGGTCCTGGGCACCACCCTGCTCCTGCCACTGGACTGTGGGCAGGGAAGACCCCAGAGGACCAAAAGAAAAGTGGCCCGGTGGCAACCACTTCCAGGGAGGGGTGACAGTCGTGTCCAGCCCCCATCTGTTTTGCCTTCCCTTTGAGCTGTATCACATCACATCTTGGCTAAGCCAGAACAGGGCTGGAGGGATGGGGACACCTCATCACTGAGCCTGAAGATGTGACCCAGGCTCCACATCCCGCTACCTGATGGGCACTTGAGGAAAGCTGGAGGTGTCCAGGCATGGGGAGAGGGCCGGGGACCAGGCAGGGCTGGGGCGGATGGCCAGCACTGAGTCAGGCAGGGAGAGGCTGGAGCCCTGTCACTGGTGCAGGGTGGGCTGCTGACGTCAGGCTCACCCCATTTTGCGGGAGGAAGCAGAGAGCTCTGAGCTGTCACCACAGCAACACAGCAATGTTTTCCTGCACGGCTGGGGAAGTCGTGCTCCCACGGGATGTACTAGTCTGGGCTGGTCCCTCTTGCCCACCCCAGCCCTTGCACGCACTCCTACATCTTCCTCAGGATACTGAGTGGGCAGCAGCAGGTTATTTTAGGGCTTTTGGAGCTATTTTGGGCAGTGGCTGTGAAACACCGTGGGCAGGGACAGGCTTTGGTTTCTGTTCTCAGATCAATGGGGCAGGGCAGGGTGGAGGGAAGCCCTGGGATGTCCACAGAATGCAGCAACAGGAGACTCTGCGAGCTGTCATGGTGAGGAGGACTGAGAAGACAACCATGGCCATGCAGTGTGGTGGGGAGTGCTGGAAATGCTCCCAGATCCTCTGGTGGCAAGGGCTGTGGGATCAACCGCAGCAGACCAGCAATACTGGCCACTTCCCAGCCGGGTCCAGCAGCCATCCTGCCAGTAGGGGACGGGGGTGTGGTGGAAAGTCCTTGCAGGACAGACCAGGGTTCTGGGGTTGTTTTACAGACTGAATATTGGGGGGTGTAGCTAAACACAGTTATGGTGCCTGTCCAGAGAGTCGGGGATTTGTACTGTGAATGGCATGTCAGTGTGCCACCCAGCCTCACTCCTGCCTCAGTTTCCCCATGAGTCCTGCCCCCATCTGTGCAAGGTGTGAGGATGAGGGTGCATATATGAGGCAGAGTAGGGGAAAGAGGTTGCTCAGAGGGTTTGTCCTCAGCCTCCTTCATGCTGG
This sequence comes from Corythornis vintsioides, assembly GCA_025447755.1. NCBI lineage: Eukaryota > Metazoa > Chordata > Aves > Coraciiformes > Alcedinidae > Corythornis > Corythornis vintsioides. The sequence goes on from JAOEGS010023024.1 coordinate 25,632, forward strand.
TGAGCATGTGGCAGCACTGGTGACATGTCTGTTTCCAGAATCCTGAGGCTGAGTGAGGAGCATCATGTCTCCAACGAGCCCTTTCATCTCTTCACCCCCTCCTCAGCAGACAGAGCTTCCCATACATGGGCAGGAGCTGCCCTGCAATCACCGGCCTGTCTCCACCACCCATGGCACCTACAAAGATCCTTGGCAGACACTCCCCAGTGCTATCAGTCCTTAATTTATCTCAGGGCTGCAGCCCAGGGCTGCCAAGCCCTGCCTTTCTGCCGACACCATAGCTGTTGTTCAGCTGCTTCCACCCAAGACTTCTTCTTCCAGGCACTGGGACGTGGGTGGCTTCTTGCTTCAGCCAGTTGCTTCCTCTGCTCGACTGTCCTCCGTCAGGAAATGTGCAGTTTTTACTTTTGGTTTTATAGAAGAGCCATGGTTTGTCTGCTCAGCTCCAGCCAGGTATTAAAACTACCAGGGAGGAAGGAGAAGTGACATTGCCTCCATCCCACCACCCCTGCAAGGTCAGAGCAGCCAGGTCGCTTGGCATGGCTCTTCTCTCCTGCCACGTGCTGCCTTGGTATGGGCCCGAGCCAGGGAGCTGTATGGTCCCAAAGCACCCCTGCTTTGTGAGGCCCTGGGCTTCCACCCCAGCCATGTCCCCAGAGCTCAACTCCCTGTGTGGATGCCCCAGGCTGGGCACAGCTTCCTCCTGGCATAGCTCTGATAAGGGTAAGCCCATTGTTCAGGGTGCACAGGGAGGGAAAAATAGAGGGTGATGAGTCTGCTTCAATGATTTTTCCTCTCACCCTTTCTTGTTTTCTTTGTTAAGCCAGATGTTTTCATGGCAGAGAACAAAGTAATCCAAAAAAAACTTGTCTTTTCAGCATGAAGTCAGCACTGAGTACAAACAAGCCTGCTGTGATGAAGCTTGTGGAGCAAGAAATATCCCCTGGGGGTTGCAAGCACCAGCCCCTGTGCCCTCAGGGTCCCATTCCAGCATCGTGGAGCTGAAGGCTGGGGGAACCATCTGCGTGTCTGTGTCCCTGCCTGCCCTGCTGCAGCCTTCCTGGGGACTTCTGCATGACAGCTTCTGGATGACACACCTATCTCCCCTTCCTCATGGAGGGCATGGTGCCAAGGGTTGCTGTGGGCATCACTAGATGCTGGGAGCAAGGCAGGAGACCAGCAGCTCATTGATCATCTGGAGGGATTTTTGCAGTGTTTGCTGAGCTGCTATTCCAGGCAGGCCAGCAAGTGGCTTGGTTTCCAAGAAACCCCAAGGCATGAGCTCCAGCAGCCAGGCATGCGAGGGGATGTGTGCCAGCCCCTAGCTGAGAGAGCTGGCAGTGAGACAGAGGCATGGCCATGCCATGAACACAGCTGGCAAGGGCGAGGGGCTGCATAGCATCAAAATTAAGTAAGGAAAAAAGAAGCTACCAGACTGAACCTGCTAGAAGGGGGTAAAGCAACCCCAAATGACCCTCCGTGGAGCAGCACACCTGGGTCTGCCCTGTGAGCCTGGGTACCTCCCTCCCCAGGGGATCCCTGTGCCTGGCCAAGGTCCAGAGAGCTCCCGCTCCGAAAGGAGCAGCCAGCCCCAGCATGGGCACGGGAGAGGGCAGCAGGGCCAGCTGCATGCAGGGGGCACGCCGGGCACTGCACGGCAGCCACGGTGCCAGCCACGCTTGCGCACGCTCCTCCTGCCCTGCCCTGCCTGTGTAAACAGGTCCCGGGAATGGAGATCTGAGTCATCTGCTGGCTCAAAAACACCCAAACATGGTAACAGGCTGAACAGCAGCTCCTCCAGCAAGGCTGGACCTCCCCAGGCAGGGTTTTGCAGGACCCTGTGCTGGGGGGATGGAGCAGCTGTCCCTGGGGATGCATCCAGGCAGTTGGCATGGCACAGGGGCCTCGAGGTTCTCTGGTGTCACACCACTGCAACACACCCAGCTGGGCACAGACCAGGGGGCCCTGATCCTGCACACGTAAAGCCCTGGAGATGTGTCTTGCATCAGCCCCTACAACACAAGCAGCAGCTTCAAAACATGTTCCCTCTCCAGGGAGAGTTATGACAGATGTGATGGATGTCAACACAGCAGACGGCTGAAGGGACCGGCTTTAAACAAAAAATAAACCCAATTCTGCATCACCTTCAGCAGCAGCAGCACAACAGTGCTCAGAGAAGAAGCTTGTTGGGGGCCTCAAGGCATTTTGATCTGGAGATCCAGAGTTTAGAGGGTCAAAGTAAAGTAAGGAAGTGTCCAGAGTGGGATCCATCTTGAAAAACACAGGACAGAGCACATCTCAACTTTTGGTCCAGAGGTCCACCCCTTCAGGCTAGTCAACCATCATCTGTAGGATCTTTTATACCTGAAAACTGGGGGATTCCCAAAAGAAACAAAGTTAGCAGAAGCACAAGTGCTTGTTTCCAGGTTTATGGGTTCAGTTAAAAATAGTCACTCCTGATGTGAAAATTAACATTGAAACAGGAAAAAAATGTTCTAGTTTTGGTGTGTGGGAGCTGATCCCTCTTGGAAGTGGTTTTGGCTGGAAAGTACCTTCAGCTTTTTCCTCAGCCCACCTGGGCACTAGTGCCTTGGTCAGCACACGGGGTGCATGTGTGCCCCACTTCCAAATAATTTCTAAGCCAGGCAGCTGGATGTGACCAGGCAGGGTTCAAGCCTGCAGAGCTGGCTGAGCCATGGCAGTGATAACCTGTTGGTGATGGGACCCACCCCAGTGATAGGATGCAGTGGAAGAGACTGGGAGCTGGGGGACAGGGCTAGCCTTGGGATCCAGTTTCGTCCCCAGCTTTCTCATGAGCTTTCTGGTTCACTCAGTCCTGGTGCCCTAGAAAGGGGAAAGACAAAGGGGGCAAGGGAAAGACTTTTTTGGCCAGGCACCTGCTTGCCATTTCAGTGGGGCAGCAGGCAGGGAGCAGCTGTGATGGACTTACACAGATGGCTGTGCCCAGCTCCTGGCACCTGCCTGCCCCCGATGCCACAGGGACGAGCATGCCGGGCATCTGGTTTGTGCTGGGAGTGAACTGGATGGATGGGGACTTCAAAGTACCCTCTGGGCCATGGAGTAAACCTGTCACTTCTATCACCTTTCTACCCACAGCTCCTGGCCCCTCTTGGCCACTGGAGTTTGACCTGAAGTGACCCCAGGGTGGTGGAAGGGGAGCAGAGGGTGGTTTTTCCAGCCATGGGCACAAGTGGTTCTCTCCGAGTTGTGGGGATGCAGCCCAGGGCTCGGCATGCTGGTGGCCAGACCCAGATGCTGCTTAGACACCAACACACTGCAGGGGCATTTTCTCTTGCCCAAATCCCCGCCAGCCCTGGAAGATCAAACCCAGCTCCAATCCAGTGCCTGGATTAATTAGTATTACATCTTTCCCATGGTGCAGCCATGCTATTCTCAGCAGCCTCCAGCCGCCTAATCACATCCAATGTGTGTGCAGAGCTGCCCCTGCTCGCAGCCTTCCTCTCTCTGCTTGCTGACAGTGCCCAGGGCTCACCAAAGCCTTTGTGCCAGGCAGATAGAGGGGAGGGGACCTGGCAGAGATGACTGGAGGGACTGGGAGCTTCTGGAATTCAGGACCGGGAAGGTCAGGATGCATGTGGACAGAAGTTTTCCAACAGAGCTCCTCTCTGATATCAGGCATGTTTTGTGCAGGGCTGGGACTTACCAGGAGAACACTGGTGCCACTGGCATTTTTGTACTGGGGAAATGGAGCAGCAGTGTGTTAACAGCTCTGATATGGCAGCCATGCTAAAAGGGCACCCTGATTCTCTGTTTCTCTAATTCAAACACACTGAGAGGTTCCAGACTCAGTGGTTCAGGAGGGTGCTGGTGGGATGGCCAGCCCCAGACCCTAGTGCGAGGTCTCAGCTCATGCTCACACATCCCCACATGTGTGCTTCTTCCCCCCTTGGCATGATGCTGCAGTGCAGCTCTGGGGGCGGGGAGGGTCTCAGGCAGACCTGCTTCTGCAGAATCCCCTTAGCATAATCCAGGCCCAGCTCAGAGCAGAGATTTGCTCTCTGGATTGAGAGGCGCCCTCCTCCCGTCTGCGTGGCCACGCCGTGGCATTCAGCACAGGATGTGTGCACATCATCGTGACTGCATCACACACAGCAGGGCTGAGCTGGGACTGGCCAGAAACGCTCCAGGATGCTCCTGGGACAACCCTGCAAGGGTCAGCACTTTCCTGGCTCTGGGTTCTGGCTCTTTGCTTCCGCACAGCATTCTGAGGGAGGCAGCCTGGGGTGAAGGTGGAGAGGGCAGAGCAGGAGGGATGGGTGGCATTTTCTGGGTGCAGGCTGCCCATGCTGGGTGTCCGTGTGCTTCTCCCTAGGTGTGAAGTCTGGGAAGAGAGCGCAGTTTTGGGAAGCTGGAGTTAGTTTCCCTTTGCCCGGGTCAGCTGGTAAGCTTTTGGGCAACATTGATTCCCAGGCACTGATCCACCACACCAGGAGGTTTGGCACCCCCATCTCAGTCTCTTTGAGAGCTGGAAGCCCCAGCCTTGCAGCAGGACCTCTCTGGGACCTGGAGGTCGAGGACAGGCAGGTGACAGGGAGGCAGAGATGTGTGCAGCATCCCTGCTATGTCCTCCTGAGGGGAGCAGAGCTCAGGTGCTGCCAGCTGGGCAGAGTGCCAGCACCCATGGGGCTCAGCTCTCCAGCAATGCCAGCTCTGGCTGGAGAGATGCTGGCACCAAGCCGCTGTCCCAGGGTAATCCCTGTCCCTCAGCAGCCCACGGCCCAGACCTGCTTACCGAACAAACCTCTAATTCCCCAATAATCCGTCCATTAATGGCAACGTTCCCCGGGGCGGGAGGAGAACTGGAAAGCCAAGTGGTGCCTTCCCATGAGCAGGGCACCCTCCCTGGCAGAGGCAGAGCTCTGGAAAGTGACACCCACCCTGGCTGTCCTCCAAATGACACCCTGCCACGCCCCTGGGGACAGGGTGAGCTGCTGACAGGGTGCTCAGGACAGGGCAGAAGCACAGCCCCAGGTCATCAGGGTGCTCTGGAGCTGTTGGTCTGTCTCCAGCCCTATCTGTCTGTCCCGTTTAGTGCAGACACTGAGACACCCGCCGACAATAAAGCCGGGTCCTGGGCTGTGGGTCCCTTGGAGAGGGGACAGACGACAGGACAAGAGTCCACACAGGGTAGGCTCCCCTTCCCGTGGCACTTGGAGCAGCAATTGGTGCCGATGCCAGAAGTGATGCAACAGCAGCAAGCAGTAGCTGTTATTGTTGCTGTTGTTGCAGTAACAATCAGAGCAGCAATTACCCTGTCTGCCAGAGCCCGCAGGCAGCTCCTCAGGGTTTTGTCCTTCTCTGCTGCTCCGAATATGGCCCTGCTGCCTCTGGGTGGTACCAGCACCAGTGACTCCCACCCCATATCTGCCATTGGACCCAAGTTCCCAAAATCTAGGGCAGCTGAGTGTCTCACACCCCCTCCCTTGTAGCAGGGGCTTACTTGCATCACTGGAGCTTTTCGCCACCCCAGAGGCTGCCGGGGGGACAATGAGGCTTTGGTCCCTCTGAGCACAGAGCTGTGTGTGTGTCCACAGGCGTGTGCGTGTCCCTGCATGGGTACAGGCTCCCACAGTGCTGGTGACACCATGGCCACCAACAACTGGGCTCCAGCTGCTGGCCAGCCCCAGCCCACATCTGTCCTGTCTGTCCAGCAGTGCCCCGGAGCAGTGGGCTGACACCAGGACCCGAGCATGTGCCATACACTGTCCCACCTGGTGTGGGGGCCTTTGGTTCTGTCTTCCTAGGGTTTGACATGAGGCCCTCAGACGGTCCTCCCGTTAGGCAGGTCCCTGCCACTGAGCCATCCCTCTGTTCTGTCCTGGGTTTCTGGGAATGCACCTCCTGCTCCCCAGGATGACCAGCTCAGCCCACCTGATGGCCACCTGTGTGCCATCAGTGCAAGATGTGCTCTGTCACCTGCTTTGTTCCCACACAGGTGCCCCCATCCCCTACTCCACCCCAAACCACTCTGAGTATTCATTCTGTGCTGGGACTCAGCTGCAGCAAGTGGAAGTGGGTGCTCGGAACAGGACGATGCCCATTTCCCTGGCCCCACAGGGGCCCTGGGCCTGCCTCCCCATCTTCCCTGCCACTCCCCAGACAAATCCTCTCTTTGTGCCTGGCTGGGGCCAGTGGGGAGCTGAGGCAAGAAGGGCTTTGATGTGCCACTTTGCTCGGCGCCACGGCTCCTGGGCACAGCGGGCTGGCACCGGCGGGACCCGGGCTGGGCGGCAGCTTCAGAGGAACTCCGTCTCACATCCCAGCACGGCGCTGCCTTGTTTTCGCCTGGTGAGGCCGGGACAGTCCCCGGCACTCAGCCCCTGCTGGGATATGTTCCCAATAAGGCTCATGGAGAGCAGTGGGGCCAGCGGCATCACTGCCCCGGGATCGGGGCCATGTGTTATACAAGAGGGCAGGTGTTGCCCTGGGGATGGGAAGGGCACTGGGGGGACAGGGAGACCCTGGGGGTGGCCCGAGGGGCCTCACAACTACAAAGCCTCCGGCTCCTGCATCACTGGAGCCGTCCAAGAAATTGGTTTAATTGGAAGCCTCCATGGGAGGAAGCTGGTCCTGGCTGGGAGCTGAGGCAACCGACAAGCAGCCACAGTGTCTGGTGGTCCCTCCCTGTTGCCAGGCACAGGACAGGGGCTGCTGCTGTGGACATGTGAGCACAGCTCGGGGTGCAGGAGCAGGACAGCAACACTGGTGCGGGATCAACACTGGCATGGGACATCCTGGAGTGACCCAGCTGCTCTCCTGCCCAGGATGAGCTCTCTGCAGTAGTCCCCAAGGAACCTCTCCACACCGGGATAGGACTGCACCACAACTTGAACCTTCTTAAGACAGAGAGGGCTCTGCACTCCCTGTGCTCACAGCCCCTCTCCTGCATAAGGATTGGAGGAGTCTGACCTCCCTGCTTGACTTAGCCCAAACTGAAAGGAAAAATGAGTGAGAGGGGGAGCTTGAAAGAGCCTGCTGATGCTTGGGCTTTGCTGCTGGAGGAAATGCACCAGCCTCTGCAGAATGCATCTGCCCCAGACCTGCAAGCGGGTGTCCCCAGACTGGCGGTCACCCAGCCACGGGAGGCTGGCCAGCCGGATCTGAGCCTGGACTCTGCCTTCACCTCCGTGCTCCCCAAGCCTCGAACTTTCCACTGTCCAAAGATCTCCCTCCTGGCAAATGAGTAACAAGGTGCTGACAAAACAGGAGCCACTGGCCTGGTGCCTGGCAGCTTCCACACCCCTGTGTCTCCCCTGTTGTGATGGGAGCATCTTCCCTGTCATGGACCCAGTCATAAGGTCCCCAGGCACTGCACAACCTGCAGGGAGCACCTTGGTGGGGCTGCGGGGAGGGCCAGGGAAAGCCAAGGGGTACATCAGTGTGAGTACAAACAAAGCCCACACAGCCACTTAGAGGGCAGCAGCTTCTCACAGACCATCTCTTGCCATCTCCTCTGAGCCTTGGCGCTTGTTGCAGTGAGTGGAACTGATGGGGCCTTTCACCTGGGGACCCATTTCTGAAATGCCAGGGAAGCTCTGCATCAAAAAGCAATGACCAAAACCTGTGGCAGAGACTCCAGCTCATGTTCCCTCAGCCGGAGAGGTCCCTGTGCCTGAGTCAACCCTCCAGCCTGCTGGGGCTGCAGTGACTGGCTACCACAGGCAGAGCCCAGCAGTGGGCTGGAGGAGGGCTCAAACAAAACAAACATGCTTGAGCACCACACGGCATCACCAGCCAGCTCCAGGGCCCCTTATCTCTGCCTGCACAGCAGTGGCCTGTGACCCCCGGCTGCTGGGGAGGCTGCTCACTGGAGCTGCCTCTGCAGCCTTGACCTCATCCCCTCTGCAGGGTCCTCTCCGAACAATCCGGGGCAGGAGCTGGGGGAGGAGGTGTTGCCTGGGCACTGCCTGCATGGGGGCTGCTGAGCTGGGATGAGCTGGGGCTGTCAGGGCATGGAGGGCAGAGTGTGTCCCTTCCTGAGGGACAGGGCTGATCTGTGAGCATCACCATGGAGAGGCAGCTGGGGATTGTGTTGTCCCCCACCCTAAGGTGCAAAGGAGGGGAATCCCACACCCCCCTTCATTCTTCAGCCAAGGCACCCACTCTGAGTTCTGGGGAAGGGGTGGAAAAGGATGTGAGTTTGCCAGGGTGATGCCAGGGCAATGGGCAGGCAGCAGCAGCAGGGTGTGTCCTGCAGCCACATTCCTCTCCTTGTATGGTACCCGAGCAGCCTCGGGTGCCCTCGTCCCCACCACACCTGCCTGTGCAAACACAAGTGTCACACGGGTGGCGATGGCAGTGGCCATGGGGCAGCAACTCAATGCCACAGCTGCTGCAGGGTCCAGCATCAACTCCGGGAGCAGAGGGGGCCGATGGCTGATCCACTGTGCAGTGGGGCAAGGGCAAGGAGTCTGGTCCTCTGGAGTGTCCTGGCTGTCCCACTGCAGCTTCTCACCCTTGGGTGATGAGGCATGGGGTGGCCTCATATACCACCGCCTGTGTCAGCAAAGGGCTGTTGCAGGAGTGGGAGCTGGTACCTTGCCCCGGCTGAGGCTGTTTGTGTTTGTTTGGGGATGTCATGCCTGACCTGTTCTTGTCCAGGTGGCTCTTGGGCAACCTCCCTCCTGCGTAATCATTGACAGGGTTGGGACAGCTGGCAGGAGACCTTAAACATCAGCCAGAGAGACCCGAGTGCTAAGCTCAGGGGAAATATCCATGACAGTATTTGGGGTTGGTATAAACTGTCTCAGAGCTTCCCCCAGTATCACCAACACCAAGATCACCAGTCAGCTGCCTGCCGTTGCCCAGGCATGGCCTGCAGGCACCCGTGGGTTTAGGCTGTCAGTGGGACATGGAGGGGCAGGTCAGAGAGGTCAGCCTTCCCCCGGGTGCAAATCAACCCGTGTCCCTCTGTTCTGCCCCTTTCCGAGGGCTGACCTGGGGCTGGGCAAGGTAGGCAGCTTGGCTGTGTGGGCAGCACGTGGGCAGCAGGGCTGGGGCTGGAGCCAGGCTGTGGGCAGACCCTGAGGAGGGAACAAGCTGAACAGTTCATCCTCGGGAGTATCCATGCCCCCTTCCGAGACAGAGACAGCCCCTCTATAACTTGTGCCCTCTTGTAAGCCCCAGCAAAGTCCTCCCAGAGCCTGGCTGCCTGGATTTCCCACACTGATTTTCCCGGGGATTATGCTGTTTCTAATGATCAATTAAAGCAAATTGGCTGGGTCCCCCAGGCCCCTAAATCCCGGCTAATCCCTGGCACCTTCTGTAGCTCCCATTGCTCATTCATTATGTGGCTGTCCCCCGGTGGAAGTGTTTACTTGGAGTGTGGTTCTTCCCACTTGAAGCTTTCCGGGGCCCTGGGTTGTTTGGGTTCGAGAACTTTCTGTTTCTAATGGATTTGTTTGTTCTGGTGCTGTTTGCTCTGAACGAATCTCTCTTTCTTGGCAGGAATGAGGAAGTTCACTTTCTGGGGAACATTTTACTGCTCAGCAGCTTCCTTATTACCTCTAATAGATCCCATTAATCTTCTGGAGCAGTCACGCTGCCTCTGGCACAGATGGGCAGGAGGAATCCCAGGTTGTTTGTGTGTCTTGTGCACTCTTTTCACGCCCCCACACCGGTTTACACCTTCCTCAGCTCCTTTTATAATTGAATCTATTGTTCGACACCATCTCTGGCTTGTGTTTGTGTACAACCCTCACGTGCCATGTCCTTCCATCTTCCATCTTGGCTCCCTGGGGCTGTTCCACCTTGTTTCTATCTGGGAAGCTGCACTTCTTTTGTGGCTGTGCAGCAGCAGCTCCCATCACTGTCCCAGCAAACAAAGCCACCTCACCATAGGGACAAAGCTGTGCCTCATCTTGTGCCAGATGGCTCCTCTCTGGGTAAACATTTAGGTGTTCAGGGAATTTTAATTTTTTTTCCCCAATGGTAAAACTCATCCTCCAGTCCTCGAGGCTGCAGGGAGGACACCTGAGGAGGAGCTCATCACGTCCTGCTCACTTCAGGCATTGCCAGCGGTCCCGAGGGCAGATGGTGGTGGTTGGTGTCTCCGCCCAGTGCACCCTGCACACCCTGCAGAGCAGTGCTGCGGGCGGTCTCGCTGCTAGGCGATTGCCGGCTGTTTATTTCACTTCCTGACACCAGCAAACTCCTGTGGCCGGGTGTCAGGGCAGGGTGGACTACAAACCGCTGGGGAACACGGCGTACCCACTGGAGCACCCCTGCCCATGGACCCCACCCCTATGCCAAGCCCCCTCCCCACTGCATGCAGCCCCTGCAGGCTGGGCTCTGGCTCTGTGAGGTCTCCATCCCTGTGGAGCTGTGGGGGCGATAGGGGATGACAAAGCACCCAGGAGGGGGAATCAGTCCCGAGGTCTGACAGGGGGCTGAAAACCCTGCTGGGACTGGAGGCTGGCACTGCTGGGTGCTATCGCAGCATGGTGCAGTAGGGCACAGGCCTGGGCTGCTTCCCAGTGGTTGTATAAAGGCAGTGTGGGATGCACTGGGACAGCCTCTGCTGTTTCAGGACGTGCTGCCTGTACCCCACAAATGCCAGTGGCATGCCCATGGTAGCACACATGCCAATAGCTCTGCTGGAGCCTGGCACTGGCACACATGTACACTGGAAACATGTCTTTCCCCTCTGCTTGGCCTGATCCTGACTAATGTGGCCTCTGTAACCCCACCCCAGTTGGGGACTGTCTACAGGAGCACTGGGCCTGCCATGGAGAAACCCTGTCCCAGGGGACACAAAATGCTGCAGAGGGGAAACTGAGGCACAGCAGAAGGCTGGTTATTGCTTAGCTGTGGGGAGAGAGTCAGGATCACAGTATCGCAGAGTATTAGGGGTTAAAGGGGACCTTAGAGATCATCAAGTCCAACCCCCCTGCCAGGCAGGATCATAATCTAAGTATAAAGGATGCACCAGGACCTCTGGTGCTGGAAAGGGGGTGTCAGTGCTTATGCAATACTGTGCACAGATCCTCAGGCAGAACCCAAGCAGCCCTTGTTGCCCATGTCCAGGCTCCAGTCAGCTCTGTCTTGCAGGGATCCTCACCCATCCAGCTCAGTCCTGCAGCCACGACTCATGCTGCTCTCCAACAGGAACATCTGTTGGGTAGCCTGGCTTTCCCTTCCCAAAGGGTCCCCACACCTGAGAGGGGTCCCAGGCAGCCCAAGGTGGGGAAACCCCAGTGTGAGCAGAGATGCTAGTGGGTCTGGATCCATGGTGGGAACAGGGCTCTGAGGGCTGCGTGGAAAATCCCAGCCACTCATTTGTCTGTGAGGCTCCCGCGGGGCTGGGCCGGGCTGGGACACGGTGTTCGAGGGAGGGAATCTTGCATAAGGCTGCCTGCATCTCTGGCAGCACAGGCTCACCACATGGATTCCTGTCATGCAGAGCCCTGCAGGGTGCAGAGGGAGAGAGCATGAGTGTGCAGAGCTGATGGGTGTCTCCCCACATGCATCTGATCCTGGGGTGGACCTCCAACCCCTTGAGTGCACCTCCAGATCCTTCCCTTTGCTGCTCCAGATATTCTCCTAGGCAGCTGCTTGCCCTCTCTGCACTGAGCATCAACTACACACAGTCCCTCTCAGCAGCACAATGTCCCCCAACCCCTTTTCTCCATCACCCCCTGAGCTGAGCCAGCTTCTGTCTGGAGGGAGCTGTGAAAGCTGTTCCCGTGGGGAGGGAAAGGAGAGATGCATCCTCAACCAATACCCCTCCTTCTTCCATCCTCATCTCATCATCATCATCCTCATCTCATCATCTCTATCCCTATGGCAGTCCCTCTATCTCATCCTTATCTCCATCCAACCTCACCTCTATTCCCATCCTCATCCCACTCTCATCCCCATCCCGTTCTCTTCCCCATCCCAGACGCACCCTGGCCTAAGGACAAGGGGTAAGGAGAAGGTGCACGTCCCCCAGTGCTCCCAGTGCCACATTGACACCCTCCGTGCAGGTCGGGGTGCCGGGCAGCGGGATGCCGGGGGAGGGGGTCCGGCAGCATCCCGCCCGGTCGGGGCAGCCCCGCTCTGAGCAGCAGCTGCTTCTCAATTTTTTTTTAATTTTTTTTTTTCAGAAATCAGCCGTTTCTTAGAGACTTCCCGCGGCTCGTTAACCGCCACGGTGCAGCATTAACCCCCCGCTGCCCGGACCGCTGCTCTCACCGCGTCCCCGCCGCAGGGGGGCTCCGGGCAGCGGGCGGTGATGAACGGGGGGGAGCTCAGCTCAGACCCCGCCGTACCCCGGGGCAAGGCTCAGCCCCGGACCTGGCTCTGCTTCGCCTCCTGCTGCTGCCCGGGGTTTGCCCCCTCACACGGGGTCCCTCCTGGCTGGGAGGGAAACTGCTGGAGAGGGCTGGGGTGCCGCACCACCCTGGCACCCTTGGCGCGCCCGGGACTGGCAGGGGCAGAGAGCCAGAGTGCAGAGCCAGCAAAGGGAGGGGCCTTATCTCAGTCTGGGTGCTGCACAGCACGTACCCTTCCTCCAAGGCCTGTGACATGGCCAAGGGGACTCTGCATCCAGAAGGAATGGCCAGTCTGGGAAGGGTGTTTACATAGCCAAATGGCTTGGGAAGGGTGTCTTTGGGTGATGCAGGGGTGTTGGCAGACCCCCTCCAGACCCCAGAGCTATGGGGCATGCCCTATGCACCCTGCAGCAGGAGCTCCTTCCTCTTGGCTGCTGCACCCCCACCCTTGCTGGGTGCCCAGCCCAAGGGTTCATCTTCAATCCCCCTGCTCCCAAGGGGTCCAAGGAACACCCCCGGAGCTGGGCTTAGCATTGCAAAGCTCTGTGGTGGCATGTGCCAGCTGCAGGGAGGGGTTCTGCAGGGCTGCCCTGTGCCATTGGCTGGCAGTATGTCACGCCACACTGCTGCAGGGACAGCAGAAGCTCTGCCCACCCGTGGGAGGAAGGCATATCTGCTGAGTGGTTTGAAGTGGGTGGGTTTTGTGAGTGGCTGCAATGAGCTGGGTCTGTTGGGTGCCGTGGCCTGTCCCCCCTGAATAAAGGCCCACAGGGGATGTGGGGCTGCCCAGGGCCCTCTAGATGGGACAGGGGATGAGGAGAGGTTAACAGGGATCCAGAAAAGGTTAACAGGGACCCAGGCTCCAAACACCATCACTGCACCCTTTGAATGCAGCCAGGGCGTGGGGTGCAGCAAAGCCAGCTCGGGTACTGCAATCAGTGCAGTCCAAACCTCTTCTGACCTGAGAGGTGCAGAAGGATGGGTGGACAATTTCCCTGCAACTGCAGCCCCATAACACCCCCAACACACACTATGGTGAGCTGGCCAGTGCAAAGAAAGTTGGCAACCAGTTGGCCTGGTAACAGCCCTTCCTGGGGCATCTATACCGCTCCAGCGACTGGCAGCATAGGGAGCGTGCTGTGTGTGTGCCCCCAGCTTGCTGTCACGCCTGTGGGTGCAAGGGCCATGCACATACACAGTGCAGGGGTGGCTGAGCCTGTTTGCACACACATGCACTCAGCAAGGAAAGTGATCACACGCATGGTACTCATACACCCAAGGCACACATATGTGCAGCTACAGGGCTGCCTGCATGAGGCTGCAGTTGGGTCCCAGCCCTGGGACAGACAGGATGGTGACAAGCATCACTCAATGGTTTCGAGCCCCTGTAGCCTGTGTTTTGCTGTTTACCCAGCGTTTCCAGGGAGCCAACTGTCCTCAGCTCCCCAGCTCTGCTGTGACTCACACAGGCTGGGGCTGAAATCTCTCTTGCTGCAGCAGAGACCCAAGGCAATGCAGGATATGGCCACCTCCAGCTCCCCTGGACATCCTGGGGCAAACTCCTGCACCTCTCCTGAGCTGGGGATGGCTCCTGCTGGCCAGGGAGCCCCATCCAGGGTCTAAAACCCTAAGGAAGCTGCCCTCAGATTCACCCACCATGCCAGCCTGAAGCTCTGCTCACACACCTCCTGGCTCTTATGGCACACACCAGCCTGTGCTCTCACCCAAATATCACAGCCACCCAGCATCATCAGAGATGGAAAGCGGGCTTTTTCCCCTCTCTCTCACCCATGGCATAGGGTTGAACCAAAGGCTGGCTGTACCTGAGGAGCTCAGGCCCATTCAGCACTGTTTAATGCAGCTGGTTTACTCTGAACTTCACACTGTGTTTCAACGTGGTTCACAAAAATAATTTAAATATATATCAGTGATGCCTATGAGAAGCAATAGAACAAAAACACCAGAGGAAAAGCAGAGCTGGGGCTACACAGCTCTCCGCACAGCCTAAAGAGCCTCCTTCCCACTTATCCCCCATCCCAGCCTGCCCAGTACACACCCCTGGTCATAGAGGACAGAGACATGGCAGATCAGAGCTCATTTCCCTACTGCAAACACAGCCCCAGGGCAGGGGGCACCTGCTCACATCTCCATCTTGGCCAAACCAGGGCACTTCAGAGGGCACTGACAATTCGAAAGGCAGACCCCTTAGCTTTTCCCAGGTGAGAAACAGCACCAGCCCAGCCCCCAGCAAGTCAGACCCTTCCCTAGTGACCTGCACTGCCCCCCTCCTCCCCAGCACCTCCCCTTTCCCAGCTACAAACACAAGAGCTTAGGGCAGATGTTTATAAAAAAGTAGTTTATTGCCATTTCTAACTAAATTTACACAACTGTGTCACCGCTTCTGATGTCAAAAAGGACATCCCGTCACTTCCCAGAGAGCTGGTGGGGAACCTCGACCATGGGCTGGTTCCCCCCAACCTGGGGGCTGGTGTAGCTCTGCCCAGGGGTCGGTCTGGATCCTCCCAGCTGCTGCACAGCTGTCAACAGTGATACCAGAGAGGGGTGAATCCATCCCCTCCTTTGTGCCGCTTGCAGCACCGGCCACCCAGTTACAGCCACTTGCAATTCCAGTCTTGCTTCCAATCCCTGAGCTGTACAGAGCTGAGCATGGCTGGCCCAGAGCAGGGCACCACACGGCCTCAGGGGCACTGCTCATACAGGTGTTTACACAGATACAGCTACAGAGGATGCCCAAACTAGTAAAACAAGCTTTTTTTCTCCTTGTAATCCCCACACTGATGTGCGTACAGCCATGCACTACACAACCGCCATCGCCGGTGCTGCTCCAAGTCAGGCAAGGGTGCCAGCTCCTGGAGGGCCAGCGGGACACATCTGCATCGCTCATGAAACAACAGTCTTCCTCCAACATCAGGCTTTGCCAGAAAGAGACCCCCCCCCCGCACAGTGTGGCCAAGGCACGGGACCTGGCGTGCGCTCCTTCCAACCGTAGATTCCCAGGGAAGTGCCAAAGGCCGCCCAGCGCTGCCAGGGTGCTGCAGACACCCAGGTTTTGACAGAGCCCAGGATGGGCAGGTCACAGGTTTCCTCTTGGCACGTATCAGGTGGTTGGGTGGGGAGGGGTCAGCTGCCCACGTCTCCCTTGCAGAAGGGCATCCTTGTGCAGGAGACAGCCACTGGCTCTGCTGGCTGGCCAGGCTTGCCCGGGGGGGGCACGGCTCAGCGCCGGGGTCTGGCAGTCCTTCGTACGAGATGAAGGCAGAAACGATTTTGCAGGAGATTAAGTAGAAAGAGTTCTGTGGCTCTGCCCACCCCAAGGACAGAGCCACCTTACACCGCAGAGCCCCCAGAGTGCTGAGCCGGGGCAGCTGCCCCAGGGCTCTGCTCCTCCGGGCACAGAACCTCCGCAGGAAGCCGGGACTGGAACTTTTCCAGCTGCTCAGGGCTGGCTAAGGTCTTCAGGAGGCTGTTTTCACGCTCCAGCTGGGAGTTCTTCTCCAACAGTTCTTTTATTTGCTCTTTCAGGACCTCCACCTCCTCCCGCACTGCATACATCAAGTGATTTTTCACAAGATCCTGCAAAAGACCATGGAAAAGTCCAATTACTCATGGGTTACGCTGTCAGGGTTATACCCACCCTGCCCCCAGTCACTCACCAACTGTTGAAAATGCTTTTCTGAAAAGCCCTACCCCACCCTCTGAACCCAGTGTAACCCCCACCCAGAACATCCATAGCACCCCTCAGGTCCCTCGTTCCAAAGTCTGTCTCTGAGGGCACTGTCCAAACCACCCTCGGGGTCTTGGCAGGTTTGCTGTCACCCCTATGGAATCTGGCTTGTTCACCCCTCCATCCCCGAGGGTCTTCACCAGGCAGCCCCCCCTCCCCCCAGCTCCCTGCGCACTGCGGCGCTGCCGGAGCCAATGAGCTCGGCCAGCTGCGGCAGCCAGACAAAGGAGCTGCTCTGCCCAGCAACAGGCCGGCGAGTGTCCCCCCTCCCATGGGCACAGCATCTACCCGGGGAGTGAGGAGCAGCCCCCCCAGCCTCCGGGTAGAGCACCGGGTAGGTGTGGGGGGCTGTGTCGCGAAGCAGGGTCCCCAGGAGGAGCAGCACTGAGGCTCACCATTGCCTGCTCGATCTTGTTGTCGATGGCCACCACGCTAGCTCCGGAGGCACTGGAAGAGAGCGAAGAGACAGGACGTCAGGAGCGAGGTCCGAGCACCCCCTTCGCGGGGGATCGACGCACCGCTGTCCCCCTCATTTGCCCGAGCAGCAATGCACCTGCCAGCCCCCCAACAGAGGCGATGCAGCGAGCTTTCCAGAAGCACCAGGACACCCCCCCTTACCCGGGGCAATGCCCCGAGCCACGGCGAAAAATGGCGGGGTGAGCGCGGCCAGTACAGGGGCTGCCCCTACCTGTTGTCGAGCTTCACGGAGACCACGTCCCCCCCGAGAAGGGAGGAGAAAAAGGAGATGGAGAAGTTGTGGAGCTGGTAGACAGCCACCTCCATGGGGGATTGATACATGCCGGTGCTCATGGCTCTGGCTGCGGGTTATGCGCGTCGACGGGAAGCAGAACGCACTGCAGCTCCCCCCTGCGCTGCCTCCGCTTATATCGGCGGTGCCCGCCCCGTCGGGCGGGGCCAGCGGGACCGGGCCCACCCGCAGCCCCACAGCGCCGCGCCGGGGGCTGCTGCGGGGCTGCGTCTCCCTGTCCTACACCCCTACCCCTGGAATTGCACCCCTGCCCCCGTTACTGCACCCCTGCACCCCAGTATTGCACCCCTGCACCCCAGTACTGCACTCTGGCACCCCAGTGCTGCACCCCAGTACTGCACCCCAGTACTGCACTCTGGCACCCCAGTGCTGCACCCCAGTACTGCACCCCAGTACTGCACCCCTGCACCCCAGTGCTGCACCCCTGCCCCCAGTACTGCACCCCTGCACCCCACTATTGCACCCCTGCCCCCAGTACTCCACCCCTTGCGGCACCCTTGCACGGCACCCCTGCTCCCGGTAGTGCCCCTCTGCACCCCAGTATTGCACTCCTGCGCCCCAGTGCTGCACCCCAGTACTGCACCCCAGTGCTGCACCCCTGCCCCCAGTACTGCACCCCAGCACAGCACCCTTGCACGGCACCCCTGCTCCCGGTAGTGCCCCTCTGCACAGCACCCCTGCACCCTGGCACAGCACCCCTGCACCTCTGTGCCTCCCAGTTGCACCCCAGCACAGCACGGCTCCCTCCCAGTGCGGAACCCCTGCACCCTGAGCACCGTCCCCACGACTCTACACCCAAAATCCGCACACCTCCCCTCTCCTGCACCCCTCGTCGCCCGGTACCCTTGGCACCGCCTGGCACCCACCCTTCCACCCCACATTCCTCAGCACCCCTTCTCTGTGCACCAGGACAGGGGTGCAGTTGTGGGGGGGCGACACACATCTGCTTGGGGAACTGGGGAGGAACCCCGCTTTGCATTTGGGGGGTTCACGCCTGCAGTCGCCACACAGCATGCCCCGCAGAGTGGGGTGGGGGAAAAGGGGCAGCCACGGATCGCGCAGAGCAAAACCGGGAGCGCGAAACCGAAACGGGAGGGAGTGAATAACAACCCGGGCGAGCCAAACGAGACCCGGAGCGCCAAACAACGCCGGACTGCAAAACAAAACCCGGAGTGAACAACAACCCCGGCAGTGAACAACCCCAGCGTGCAAAACAATCCCCGCGGTGGCAAACAAGCCCGAGCCCCGCCCGCCCTTGCATAACGCTGCGCCGTGCGGGGAGAGCCGCCCCGCGGCCGGGGACCGTACTGCAGCGGGCACGGTCCGACCCGGCTGGGGCTGCCCCCCAAGCTGCTGGAGGGAGGGGGGATTGGGGTGCTGGGGGTGCTCGAGGATGTGCTCTGGGGACGGGGCGGTGGGATGCCGGGAGCAGCGTCCCCGCGTGTGCACACGCGTGTGCAAGTGCGGGTGTCGTGTCAGGTACGTCACTGCACCCGCAGACTGAATCGCACCTTTCAAGCTGCCCCCCAAAACCGACCCAGCAACACGAGGGGTGTGGCTGGCACTGTCCCCGCGGTTGGTGCCCCCCTGCATTTGGCCACCCTCCTTGGATTGCCCTGCCACCTTCAGGGCTTATCTCTGCCCTTTGCTCTCTGGTCCTGGTCCTTGACCTGGACCTGGACCGGGACGAACTTTGCTCCGCACCTGGGCAGTGACCCACTGCTGCCTGACCCCCCAGGGCTCGTCCTTGTCAAGCCAGGCTGGGGCTGATGCTGAGCAAGACCCTGCGAGAGGGGCACTGTGCCAGCCTGTGCCACGGTGCAGTGTTGCTAGTGCTGTCAGGGAAGAATCACCTCTAATCCCCCGATCCAGGGGGTGCTGAAGGTCTCCAGCACCTGGCTGCTGGGTGCCAGTGTGGAGAGCAATCTGAGAAACCCCACACAGCAGGTGTACTGCTGGGCCCCCTCCTTGGGGAAAGGGCTGAGGGTGGCAGAAGGGTATTTCCTTGTCAGAAAGGGAAACTGAGGTATGGCACAGCTACTGCTTACAGCAAGGCCCTGCCAGCTGGCTCCCCAGAAAATCACACTCCCCACACTCCACCTCGTTGGGCAGTATGAGGACCACGATGTCCAGAGCAGAAGGACATGGGCACCACACAGGACACTGCTGCCTGTGAACCACAGCTGAGCAGCTGGTGCCCTGGGACACAGGGATTTGATGCAGGGGTGCAAGGAAGAATGTCCTCCCTGGATGGGAGGGGTGCTTCTCTCCACGGAGGGCACACATGGGACCCGTTTGCCCCTCTGTCTGGGACAGATAATGCACATCCCTCCATGCCAGCAGCAGCCTGGCCCATGCAGGGGGCTAGCACTGCAGAGAACGGGCCAGCCCCAGGGCTGGTACATGTCCCCCCACCCTGCCCACAGCCAGGCCCTACTCACCAGTCCCTCCTCCTGAAGAGGCTCGGGGAGTATGGTGGCTGGAAGGCCATGCTGGTGCCTGCGACCCCACTCCAGCCCCTCTGCTCCCCAGCAGCTATGCCAGCTCTGCCTGCAGCCACAGCCCCCCAGTTGGCTGGGTGGCAGGGACAGCCCGGGTGCCAGCAGCATCCTGGGGCCACAGGCACGGGGTAAACACGCCATGGATGACCTCAGCAGCACTCAATTGGCCTTTTCAGGGGCCATCAGGCCAGCGTGACACCCTGAGCTGCGCGGGTGCTGAGCAGGGAGCAGGCAGCTGCCCCGCTCCAGGGGCAGATGAAAGGCACTCTGTGTGCATTAGGGTGGCTGGTGGTGGGCAGGGTGGCAGACTCCAGGACATGGAGCATAGCTCTTTTCCCTCGGCTGGGACAAGCCCAGGCCACCCACACTGGGGGTCCCATGGCTCAGTTTCCTTTTGCAGCTCTGGAAGGGGCTTGTTTTGCTGTGGAGAGGGCAGCAGAGAAGGGGAGAAGCATTTTCTCTTCCAGGGTTGTATGTGTCACCTTTTGCCTCCTGCAGAGAGGTGGGCAGCAGCAGAGAGAGTGGGCAGACCCTCTACAGCTGCCACAGCACTCACAGATCTGGCCCAGCCCATTTCCTAAAGGAAAGCCCTAAATTATCATTGCCAGGGACCTAGGGCTCCTTGACAGGCAGACAAAGCCTGGCTCATGGCTCTTGCTCCAAGGTTCTGGGGGCCTGCCCAGCCCCCTCCCATGCTCAAGCACCGAGGGCTGGTGCCAAGCCAGCAATTTCTGTGGCTGCTGGAGCAGAGTGGGCAAGTGCTTCGGGAGGAAATCGCTTCAGCTCTTCCTCCTCCAGTATTTTCCCATGGAGCTGGGACTATTGCAAAAACAAACAGAAGTAAGTCTCTGACTTCCCTGCTGCCCCTCCTGGGGTCCTTCCCAGCCCTCCACAGCCCTGACCAGGCCACCACTGCCTAGGGCGCAGGCTGGGAAGGAGGCTGCCCTCCTCTGGGAGCACCCAGGGGAGGGTGCTTTTCAGGGATGGAAGTGCACAAGGCTCTGCTTTTTCTTTCCTTCCCCATACTTAATGAGTGAGGGACCGCAAGGCAGCCTGCTCGGTGGGGGCAGGTCATGCAGGGCATGGGATGCAGCCTTATCAGGGGGGCAGCCCCGCTCCCTGCAGCCCCCCAGCTGCACACCCACCCCAGGGACATGGCTCCTGCTGCAGACAACCCTGGAACCACCACTGGGTGCACACAAACATGGGCACATCTTGCAGCCCAAACATTCCTGCACACACGTGCAAGTCCCGCGTGCACATGCACACACACATGCATGTGCGCACGCCCACACAGACACGCCCACGCCCCTCGCATGCCCATGTGCGTTTCCCAGCCCACACAGGCATGCATCCTGCACACAGATGCATGCCTTCCATGCACATTCACACACATGCATCCGGCAAACGCATGCATGCACACACTCATGCACACACGTGCACTCACGCATGCACAGCCTGCAAACACACCCCGCTGCACCACACACCGCAGACGCCTCCCCGCACACGCTGCCCTGACTCACAGCCAAGGCAGCCGCGCACCCCTGTGCTGCACCCACGGCACGGGCAGTGTGGTGTGGAGACAGTTCAGCTGTCCCCTTGTGCGGGGAGGGGCACCTCCAGCCCGTGGGCAGCCCCACTGCAGCCCAGTTGGCATCTGGGGGGTGGGTGCAGCAGCTCACAACTCAGCTTTGTGCTCAGCTTTCCCTGGGGATCTGTACGGGAGCCCGTGGGCTGTCTAAAGGCCTCCCACATGCCAGAAGAGTCTTGTGTGGGCTCCAGCTGCACCCTGAGCTGTGAGGGGGCCCTTTCCCAACCCCTCATGGTCCTGCAGACAGCCTCACCAGGCTGCTGGTCCCACTCCAGCAGTGCTGCTGGGATCCACTTCCTCTCCCACCACCCCACTCCTGCTTCCCTGGGGCCTGGCAGCAGCACAGCAGGGTGGCTGATATCCCCTCTTGCTCTTCCTAAAGAGCAGGGGGCCACGACTTGCTGCTGCCTCACATCACCAGATGCCATTGTGATAGGTGCTTTGCAGGGGACAGTGGTGTGAGCTCAGCCCTGGGAGAGCAGCACAGCAGCAATTGCCTCGTGTGTGCAGCCATGGGAGGTTCATCAGGCTGGTGCCTGTGGTTATTTTGGGAACAGTACCAGCAGCTGTGATACACTGTAATTGTGACACTAATTGTTGTGCTCTCTGGAGGAAAAAAAAACCGTGGCTGCTATTGAGCAGCTAGGAGAGGTGGTGACACCAGCCATTAGCCAGTGTCACCCCCAGTGACAGCCCTGCAGGATACCCCACAGATGCCAGCATCCCCTCGGGAGACCATACAGCCTGTGCCCCTGCCCGGGAGGTGCCACCCACCAAGTGACCTTCAGTAACAGCCTCCTCCTCTGCAATAGGATGCAGAGCCATGAACACAACCGAGTGGCAGCCCCTGCAGGGGTAAGCCTGGCTGGAGTGAGGGCCAGAAGGCGGGGAGCAGGACGATGGGACGATCTCTCTCGCCTCCTGGCACCCCACACCAGCACTGTGTTGTGGGGCAGGGGATGTGGCCCCACCCCCAGGTCCCCAGGGATGAGGTGTGCTGTCATGCTGAGCCTCCTGAACTGAGCCCGTGCCAGGCATGGTGGTGCCACATGCTGCAGGATGGCCTTGCCCGTGGGCTGTTGGTGGGAGCTGGGGAATGTCCAGTGCCACAGGAGCAGTCCTGCTTCTCAGTCTCAGCCTCTTCCAGCTCCATGGCAGCATTCCTGGCTTGCTCTCTCCCGAAGACTCAGCTCAATGGGAGGAAGGCCCTTTGGAGGTTCCGAGGCGTGGGAAATGTTTATTGCCTGGCCTTGGAGACACTGGAGAGCAATATGGGGAGGGCGCAGAGCCAAAGCTGCCCAGGCTGCTCTGCAGAGTCAGAGCTCCAGCTCCAAGGGTCAGAGCAGACAGGGAGAGAAAAAGCCACTGCTTGCAAACATGCAGCTAAGTAAACTGCCTTTCACAGCCTGAAATCCTGCAGCCATGGCTGTGCTGGCCAAGGGGACTGGGTGTGCCAGAGCATCAAGTGTGCCCTGCAGGAGCTGACAGAGGGGTGGCTGGGGACATCAGTGATGGCCGGAGCTGTGGGACCCATGGTGGGAAGGGCTGGGTGGAGACAGGTCTGTGGAGCCCCCAGTCCTGCCCTGCTGACCCGTGCTGGGGAGGCAGGGGTAATGCCAACGGCTGGCTACATGCAGCTGTGTCATTGGTGGTCTTCCTCAGCAGTCCCACTCCCAGTGTCCCAAACCGGGGCTGCTGGTCCTGCAGCACTGGTGTGGGGCTGCTGTGTGCCAGAGTTGCTGGATCATACCCGTTGGCCGCTTCTTGATTCCCTCATCCTGAAGATGTCCTGGCCAAGCTGTTCCCTGCAGACTTGGCACTATTCCCTGCTCAGCCTGTGCCTTTCAGAGGCTACATGGGACCCGTGGCAACCCCATGCAACCAGAAGGGACTTGGGGACTTGGTTCATTCTCCCCAGAGCCTTGGAGGGCTCATAAATCCCTCAACCCAAGGCATGGGCTGCTCCAGAACAGAGGGCAAGTCCTCCTGGATACATCTGCCAGTGCCCAGGCAGGTCTGCAAGCCCCTGCCTGCAGAGCCAGGGCTGCTGGCCTTGATAGACCTAGTCCCAGAGCAATGGGAGAGCTGTGCAGGGCAGTCATGGCTTCTGCTAGGGAAGCCCCGGGAGGGCTTGCAGATGGGGAAGGCCATGGGGAACCTGCCCTCCCCTGCCTCCACCACTGACAGAGGCAGACCCAGCTCCGTGAGCCATGGGCAGGGGACAGGGCTCAGCCCCATGCTGGGCAGCGGGGTTCAGGCAGGGATTGTGGCGTGGGGACTCCTCCAACCTGTTGGGCTGGAGGCAGCGTGGGGCAGGGGGGGGCCTGGCAGGCTCCCACGTCCAGCTGTTGGGCTGCCTGCTTCCTCCGATAAAGGTACTTGGCTGTACTCCCAGTTCTGTGTTTTCTGGCGTGTGAGTGCACACCCCAGAGCTGGCCTGCTGAGAGCTGCAATTTTTCTTTCTCTGACTTTGCCACTGGCCCCCCTTCTTCCTCCTGTGCCCCCAACTCAGTGTGTCCCAGTAGAAGCTGCACCCCAGCAGCAGTGTGAGGAGGGGAGGCCAGAGATGACCCGGTGCCAGCAGAGCCCTACATGCCATGCTCTATGTAGGAAGCCCCCAAAGCTACAGCTTCCCCAGGCATGCAGAGGTAGAAGGGGAAGAGGGGAAAGGGCTGATCAGCTTATTGCCAGTCCTGGACCACACAGCCCAGCTACCCACACTGCCTGCATTTGTTGACACCATTCCCATGCTGCTGCCTGTGCAGCTTGGCCACTCCCATGGGCACTCTGTCAGGGCCCTGCAGCAAACCTCAGCACCCCTCTGCTCCCAGGCTCCCACCCAGCCTGTGCAGGGTCCCACAGTGCCAAGGGAGGGTGTCAGATATGTCACAGCCCAGCAAAAGCACTGGGTTCCGACCAGCATCTTTCCTGGCTGCAAAGGAGCACAGCCAGCCCCTTGCTGCCTTTGTGCCAGGGATGCCCAGTACCAGGAGAATGAACCCTAAGCAGAGTTTTCACCCTCAAATCTGTCTGCAGAGGAAGGATTTCACACCCACGAGTTCTGTGGGGTGGAGTCCTGACTGAACTCCACATTATCACCTCCCTAGTTTGGCAGTGCCCTGCCCCACAGGTCTCCTGCCAGCCCAGGCTGAGAACTTCAGACTTCTCCTCATTTTACCACCCACTGGATCATCTTGGACAGCCTTCCCTGGATCATCCCCAGATATTGGCTGCCCTTCTCATCTGGCTTCAGGGAACTGGGGACAAAGTGGAGGTGTCCGTGATGCTGAAGGGACTTCCCACAGCACCAGGGCCACACAGTGCCCTTGAACTCCACAGTGGGCAGTGGGCTGCCAGCCTGGGCTCTGCCCTTCTCAAACCCCTCGCTGGCACAGAGCCAGCTTTCCTGGAGATCCCCAGCCCTATAGAAGAACCCCAAGACAAGGCCTCTGGCATCTGCCGAAAGTGATCTCAGGCTGCTCTGCAGGCAGAAGCCAGAGCTTGGGAGCCACACTCGGCACTGGCAGCTGCTGCCCTGCGGCTGGTGGGAGTGCCCGGCTCGCTAATTGGAAGGCAGCTCATTATATAATGGGAGGACAGGGGCTGGGAAGCTGCGAGAGCAGTACGTTGGCGCTCCGTGCAATCAAAAGCTGCTCCTCCAGCCCAGACTAAACCGCACTCAAGGAACCCCCTGAATCCTCCGCTGTCTCCTTCCAGAGGTGCCTGCGCTCTGCGCTCTCCCGCCTGGCCCGGCAGGATGCTCAGGGGAGCCCCGGCAGCCCCTCACCGGCCCTGCCCTGGGGCCGGCCAGAAGCACCCTGCGGGGGCTGCAAGCACAGCCAGGCACAGCCGGGGGTGGGGGTCGCAGCGGGAGGGGCCGAGCCGAGCCGAGCCGAGCCAGCCGCCCCGCGGGAGGTCAGGCGAGGACGCGCTGGGGCTGCGCGGCTTGAGCAGGGCGGGTTATTAATACCCCGCCTGGCCTTTGCGAAGAATCCCGGGCATCTCCAACGGGGCCGCCTCGCTAAAATCCTTCCCTCGCTGACATTTCGGAACAATAACAACATGAAAGACAATCGGCTGGCGGCGGGACGCGTACCTGCGGCACTGCCGTGTCTCTCCGTGCGCCCATCCTCGGCTGCCAGCCGTCGCCTGGCTCATGCCAACCCCTGGGGACGACCTGAGACTGTCCCTTGCCTCCAAACTGCCCGGAGCAGTCCTGCCCAGTGTCACAGGGGATCACGGGGATGCTGTCACTCGGGGGTGTCACGTTCTGCCCTGTGCACTGACCACCCCCCAACAGGGATGCCATCCCCAGGGCTGTCGTGGCAGGGCGGGTGAAGACTAGACCACACCTAACCTCAGGGACATGGGGGCAGCAGGGTGAGGGGGGGCCCAGGGCTTCTCCTCCACCACCACCATCATTCTGCAGTGAAAGTCCCTCAAATACACACACACACACACACACATATATACACATCTATACGTACATACATGCGCACAGACAGGGATGACAAACGCCTGTCCCAGAGCCAGCAGTGTGCGGCACCTGGATAAATATAACTCAGAGCTCATCAGCAAAGTGTGGCTTTAACGCCTCTCCAGCCCTCACTCCCCAGACCCATACCCCAGGGTGTCCTCTGCCCCCTGAAAATGGAGTCTCAGTGTCCTACTGAGACCTACCAAGACCCTCTGTCCGCTTGGCAGGCACCTTGCAGTGCACACACGCAGGCTGCACCTACATCCCCGCGGTGCACATGCAGCTGCCAGGCTCTGCCAAGTGCCCTGAACCCCTCCGACCCATGAAGGTCACAGTGCTCCCTCACAGTACAGGGTCAGCTTTAAACCTCTCTGCACTGGGAGGTGGTGCTGAGTCTCAGCTCAGAAGAGCACAGCAGGGGCATGGCATGTCCTCAGAGGCATTGTCCACAGCACCCACACCTGTTCTGTGTGCCCACTGGGAGCTGAGATGCTGGCCAGGCTGAAAAAAACTTTCCCTGTTAGCCAGCCCTAGCCCCAACTCGAACCCAAGCTCAGCAGTACTGACCTCAACACTATTCAGCTTCAGGCCACATGTCACCAGGGAAGGGGAAGCATGGTGCTGTAAGTGGGGGGCATGATGCTGGGACCAGGGCAGACCCCTGTAGCCTGCTCCAGCTCCAATCTCCTCCAAACCTAATGTTCAAAGCTTGAAATAAATCCTGGCCATCATTTCCACCCCCCCGGGGACATGCTGCCCGTCTCTGCCTGCCCTTGGGACACCTACACCTGTCCTGCTTGGAGCTGGGCGCGTGCCCTGGCAGTGCCTGAGCATCCGCGGGAGGCTGAGGTGATGGGTTTCTGTGCAGCTGGCATTTGCATCACTAGACTGCAGCTCAGCTGTGCCCCCGTGGCCATAGCCTCGTGATCAGGAGCAAATGGCTTAGTAGAGAGGGGATGGAGGGACTGAGCAGGGATCTCCTGTGCTCCAGGGCACATGGGGGAATCTTGCTGAAGGGAGCTAGGTCTCACAGAAGCATGCAGGGATGGGCATGGTGCCACCAGCCCCGATGAGCTGTGCTGAGCCCAGTGTGCCATGTCTGGGCTCAGTGCTGCTGGGCTTCCCTGGCCAGGACCCCCTGCAAGCCTGGGCCTGGGGGGACATCACCCTGAAGCCTGCTGGGTCATGGGGCGGGGGTCCCAAGGTGGCAGGATGCCTGCAATAGAAACCACGGTGGGCACAGCAGACTGGCAGCCTGGCACCTTCCAAGGTCAGGTAGTCCCTGGAGCCAAGGCTCCTGCTGCTAAAGCAAAAGCTCCCCAGCTTCTTGCGGTCTGCTGGGCTCGGCAAACCCTGCTGCAAGCCACGGGTCAGGCCACGTGCTGCTCTGTCCCACGAGAGTGAAGCAAACAAACACCCGGTGCACCGGTGCCCAGCGGAGAGGGCAGCTGTGCCAGTCCCCTCCTCGGGCAGATGTGGCCCGTGGGCCAGCGAGGGCAGCGTGGCCGCGGAACAGCTCCGGCCTCACACCCACACCTCTCTCACGCTCACACGTGGTCCGGTGCGGCCCCGCTCCGTCAATGCCTCCTTGTTGCTCCAGCCCACTCGGCCGGCAGGAATGTGCTCCCTGGGATGCCCTTTATGCCCTGGCTCTGTCTCCTCCTCCTGCATCACTGCCGCAAAGTGACATCCCGATGGACGGGAACAAATGGTGCCGTGCCACAAATGCCACCCTGGCACCGCTGCCTGGGCAGCTCCTGCTTGCCAGCCTGACCTTATGGTGGGAGAGACGGTGCTGTCTGGCTTCTCCTGCCCCAATTCATCCTTCCCCCACCTCTCAGTGCAGTGCAGAGCTTCCCTGCCTCCCTGCAACCCCCCTGGCTTACTCTTGACCCATCAGAAGGTGGTCCCCAGCCCCTTTCATGGTTCAGAATAAAGGGTGGGTCATTGTCCACCCTGCTCAGTGTGGAGCAGCACCCAGAAAGGGTCCAGCTGGGCAGAGATGTCCCCTCCCGGTGGGGCACAGGCTGTCTGGGCTGCTAGATCTTATCTGGGAGAGGCTAGTCAAGAAGAGCTGGCACAGGCTGGTCAATGTGGGCGAGCAGGTTGGCACATCTTTCCTCTCCCCGCCCCAGAGCCAGGTGGGGCCCTACTTGAATCACATGCCAGTATGCACCCGGGAGGGTGCTGCTCTCCCCCCGCAGTGCTGTCCCCATCCCACGCTGCTGGCTCCCCTCAGGCCCCTGGCCCACGCTCAGTCAGGCTCATGCTTGGTCTTGGGTGAGCAGTCTCGGGGTAACATTAGCATTGTGTGTGGATGGTGGAGACCTTTCTGCCCACTGTGCCAGCATCCGCGGCTGGACGTGCTGCCCAGACAGCATGGCAGTACATGGCCTCCCTCTCCCTGGTGTTCCTGTGCGAGTTTGGCCCTTGGCACTGCCCAGGTCTCCCTGGAAAGCTGTTCATGATGCCTTGTGTGAAGGCACAGAGGGGAGAAGGCCTTTTTGAGCAGGATCCCAAACAGTCCTCAGGCAGAAGGGTTTCCTGAGAAGC
This sequence comes from Corythornis vintsioides, assembly GCA_025447755.1. Lineage (NCBI taxonomy): Eukaryota > Metazoa > Chordata > Aves > Coraciiformes > Alcedinidae > Corythornis > Corythornis vintsioides. The sequence goes on from JAOEGS010023024.1 coordinate 53,564, forward strand.
ATCAGTCCTGTGGACAATTGGTCTGGAGCATCCCTCCCTTGGGCATCCTGCACAGCACCCCTGCAGTGATCACAGGGCGTGGAGAGACAGGGACCACCCATCTGGGAAAAACCACCAGAAACAGGCTGGAAATGCTGAATGTAGGTTGTCAAAGCCCCCCAGCACTAATCTGACCCTGGCTCGCAAAGCCCAGGGCTTGATCTAGCATGGGCTGCACTGTTTCCACCAGCCTCAGAAGCAGACCTGGACTCCAGATGCAACAGTTTGGTCCGCCTGTGCCGTGCTGGACGTCAGCCATGTGCATCCCCCTCCTCTCGTGCCAGGGTAGGACCACATCAGCTAAAACAAGGGGCACAAACCTGCTTTGGTTCCTTGGTGCCAGCAACAAGGGTGCCCTTATCAGCCCTGTTATCGGGGTGTTCCTCTGGCACCCACAATCCCCTGCTTTATACACTATCACCTCTTGGGTATCTTGGCTTGTTCCCCAGGAGGAGAAAGTTCAGGCTGAAGCAAAATACCAGCAAACACAGGTGTGGGCACACCTGCCTCCAGCACCTGGGGCAGTGCCCCCAGCTCCCACATGCTGAGCCACCCAGGGCCGAAGGGGGAATCACCAACACAGCCTCCAGGCCAGGCTGGCAGCAGGGTGCAATGGAGGGACTCCCCAGCTTTGTGCCAAGCTGTGGCACGGCCTGTCTTGAAGGTGAACGCTTGGAGCCTCTCAGGACACCAGACACACCAGGGCACAGACAGGCTTGAGCACTGCAGCACTGAGGGGCACAGACAGGGAGAAACCCCATTCCTCTGGCACTTCCACTTGCTCCCTACCTCAGCAGAGTGAACCAATGCTCGCCAGGAGCACCAGGGGTCCTGCTCCAGTGGGACCAAGTTCAAAAGCAGCAAGTCATGCCACACTTCCCACCTCTCGCCCATGAGCACAGTCACCATCTCCGTAGGCGAGCAGCCTGGGCACTTGGCTCCGACACCCAGCCCCAGCAGCCCACACTGGGGACAGTGCTTTGCTTCCTCTCTCTGCCCATGATGCTAACCAGCTGCGGCCTCCCGGAGCAAAGGAGAATCTCCTGGTCCCGTCTCCCTCCCAGCTATGTGGGTTCATTGCTTGTCATGCAGCCGGGAGCCGGGTGCTGGGTGCCTTGGCGAGTGTCCCAGCTCCTCCTTTCCCACCTGAGCGGCAGCTCAGAGTTATGTAAGTGCAGGAAGAGCGTCTCTGCCGAGGCCGGCTCCAAAGAGCAGCCTTCTCAGCTCAGCTCAGCTCAGCTCAGCTCAGCTCAGCGTGAGACGCTGGCTGGGGCGCGGAGGCGGGCACACGTCGCCCGGGAGGCTGACACGCGTGGGGCAGCCACGTGTGAGTCCACCTGCCTCGCCACACCAGCGAGGATAGAAGGTGTCTTGACACCCATGCGCAGCCCGGGAGCACATCTACCTACAGGTGTGTGTGCACACAGGGAGAGGAGGGGACGGCAAGGTGTCTGCAAACCTGTGGGTGCTGCCTGCGCCCTACCTGCACACTACCCCACCCTTGGCGCAGGAACGGGCCCTGGAGCCAGGGCAGATGCCTGCCACACATGCACCCATGGGCCATACTTCCTCTCAGGGAGGGGGGATGTGTCCCACCTGCAGAAGCTACAGGCACCTCTGGGTGCTGCCACCCTGAAGCACACCCTGGTCCAGCATGGACACTGAAAGGCTGGGCTAGAGAACCCCTAGATTCCAGCACCAGCTGCTCTCTCTCCTCTCACCATCTCTCCAGGGTGGCTGAGCACCAGGGCCACGCTCATCACAGAGACAGAGGGGCCAATGTAAGACCTGGGACAGCTCTGACCCCTCCCCACCCCTGGGGTCCCCCTCATAAGGGTCAAGGGCCCTGTGGGGTGGCAGCCCCAGGGACCTCCCTTCAGTCTCCTCCACCTGCAATGCCAGCACCAGGGAGCAGGGAAGGATCCCATGCTCCTGCCTGCCCCAGCCTGGGCAGGGTGAAACCCTTTCTGCTGGCAAGTGGATGGGACCAGCGCTGAGCACATCCCGCTGCAGCCTGCTCTGAGACCAGGGGAGCAGCTAGGGCAGGGGCATAGTCACTTTCCAGAGATGGGAAATACCACCCATGCCAAATCTGTCTGCACTCAATTTACTCCAGGAGGTTACAGAGAAACTGCTGAAAGATCAGGACCTGGCAGCAGTCTTGGACTCCCTACCCAGTTTCTCACTAACTCTCAAGGTGGCTTTTGAGGCAGCATGGCTGTTTCCCAAATGACAAACTGCCCCTCTCCACTCAGGACTAAGATGCCTGTTTGAGGCTGGACACTGTTCATGCCCCCGTAGCCAATGTTTGGGTGGGTAAGATGTAGCCACGGGATGTGAACACAGAGCCCAGGGGCCAAGACACACAGCTAGAGACTCCTGTCACTGCCCAGACAGTCACAGGGTGCTGGCAGAGGGGAACCATTGGCCATCATAGGGCAGAGCTTACCCGGACCCACACCCAGGGACTGAGCTGGCACCACCCATGGCAGGCGAGCTGGGCTCCCTGCCACACACGGACATTCGTGCTTCTCCCCACCTAGAAACACCTAGAACTGCCACCTTACCCGGACACAGGGTCATATGGGTCCCCCTGGCCCTGCCAGACCAGGAGGCTGCAGGCCCCACGCTTCTCCCCCAACGCTGCCAGCTCCCGAGCACACAAGACAGCCCGGGTCCGGCTTCAGCGGCACCCAGCCCACGGGCAGCCCCGCGGGTGACACCCACCTGTGGAAGAGCAAGAGGATGGAGAGCAGGGTCTGGTCGATGTTCCTGTTGCAGATGCCCTGGTTGAAGAGGTAGCAGGGGTCCCGCACGACGGGCTCCAGCGAGTCCTGGCGCATGATGGAGCTCAGCTTGTCGGTGTTGAGGTTCTTGCGGACCAGCTGCTCCTGCAGCTGCCGGAAGCTGCTGACGGTGGGGCTGCCCAGGTTGTTGTTCTCGCCCCCGGCCCCCTCCTCCAGCCCGCTCCGGTTGGCCAGGTCCAGGCAGCAGCTGCAGCAGTCCAGCCCCACGGGCGACCGGCACTCCTCCGCGGGCGACGAGGACATCCCGGGATCCCCCCGCGCGTCGCCACGGCGGCGCAAACGGGGCCGCTCCCGGAGCCGCGGAGGGCGAGCGGCGGCAGGACGCACCCGGCTGCCGAGCCCGCCCGCCCCGGCTCCGAGCCCGCCCCGGCTCCGCCGCCCGCCCCGGCTCCGCCGTCAG
>JAOEGS010023026.1:11272-22535 GCA_025447755.1 Corythornis vintsioides
TGCTCGGGCAGGGGGGTTGGACTAGATGATCTTCTAGGTCCCTTCCAACCCCTAATATCTATGAATCTATGAAACCTCTTCCATCTCCCTCATCACTCGTAGTTGTATCTCATCAGGGCCCATAGACTTGTGGATGTCCAGTTTACTCAACTGGTCTCTACCCCAAGCCTCTTGAACGGAGGAAAAAACTTCCTCCCTCCAGATTTCCTCTGTGGTCTTGGAGACCTGGGACTCCTGGCAGCTTACCTTAGTAGTAAAGACCGCAGCGAAGGTAGCATTCAATAACTCAGCCTTCTCTCTGTCCTCCGTCACCAGGGCACCTTCTTCATTCAGCAGGTGGCCCACATTTCCTCTAGACTTCCTTTTGCTTCCAACATACTTGTAGAAGTTTTTCTTCTTGTCCTTGACCTCCCTTGCCAGGTTTAGTTCAAGGGTGGCCTTAAATTTCCTTGTTGAATTCCTGCATCCTCTGACAACCTCCCTGTATTCTTCCCAGGTGGCCTGTCCATGTTTTATATATTTCCCATCTTCAGCTCAAGTTTTACCAATAATTCCCTGCTCAGTCATGCAGGTCTCCTAATTGTCTTACTAGATTTCCTACTCTTTGGGCTGCACTGATCTTGAGCCTGGAGGAAATGGCATTTGAATTGTTAACAACTATGTTGAAACTAAGTATGAAATATATTGCAGGGTGAAAAAAAAAAAACAAAAAAAAAAAAAAAACATTAATTTAGATAAGGAAAAGAATGAATTCTTTAGAAATGAACAATCCTTCCAAAAACAAGGAATGTTTCAAAGGAATAAAGGAAAATGTTTTTTTTTTGAATAATGTTTTTTGAGAAACATTTATTTTAGTTTTCTTGATGTAGGATGCTCAGAGTTGTGAATAAAATTAATATATTTAAGTACTGCAATGGAATCTTTATGGATTTGTTGTTCCGTGGCACAGAAAAATGTTTTGTGATACAAAATTATTGCTATGACATTATAAAGGCACAATGAAACTGAAGAGACAGTAAGAGCTCCAAGAAGAAATAGGGTTATTTGAAGAAAGATTTAATGGTGGAGTGAATGTAGTGCTTTTTTACTACCTGCCTTTCTTAAGGGGTGCATTTTTCTTTTCTGATCAATTCTTACCCCTTATAACTTCCTTCACAGATTCTGAGACAGTGATCCCTTAAAAAAGGGGGAATACCTTTTTTACTACTAAGTAGAAAGAAGGGATTTCAAGGTGGCTAAAGAGAAACTGCTAATGTATATGCCCTCATCTACTCTTCAATCTTCTAAAAGTCCAGGTCATGATTGAGTCCCTCTATACCTACTCTACTGAGAATATAAGATAAATAGGAAATAAAAAATCCCATAACTTTGGGACTTAACTATAAGAAATGACTTTGACCTTGAATACTTAATGTACTTGTGGAAGATCAAATCTTTAATCTGGTAAAAAAAAAAAAAAAAAAAGAGAGAGTGTAAGGATGTATGAAACACACCTATTCGAGATGGAAATGGTTATTAGTAGACAGTCATAGATGAAACTGTAGATATTCTACCCTTTTCTGCTCATGCTCACTTGGCAGTTTGATTCTGAATAACTACTTCTGGACAAAAGTAACTTCTTTTGAAATAAAAGAAGTGGTGGGTTTTTTTTCAGCACTGCTGTGTATTTCTGTTTTATACATAATTCTTGGGTATTCTTGCAATTTATACATTGCATGCTTTATTCTGCAAGGATGTCCAAATGTTTTTCATAATCTGCTAAACTGAGCAGTTGAATAGGTTGACAGCAAATGACTTGGTCATCTTTTCTGAAAATTTTGTTTTGGGTTTGAAGAGGAGAAAGTGATGGAAATGTATTTGTGATTAGTTTAACAACATAATGACAACTCATATATCCCATGTGTGAGTTGTGATTTCATTATGATGTCTTTCTTTTCAGAATGCAATAGTCAGAAAGGCAGAAATTATCATTGCAGCCCTTTAAAGCAACCTCTTGCTCATATGAGTCTCTTGGACTCAACTGCCAAACTTGGCAGAGAGCACTGGCTGCAGCTTTATGACATGACCATTTTGAAACTGATTGCAGCTTTCTGATGGTGAGCATTTTGAGATGATACTGTTTATTCGTTGTATTTCTGCATTCCAGTTTTCTCTGTCTTTTTTCTTTTTTCCTCTCTTTTGTCTTTTTTTTTGTTTGCTTAGTTTAGTTTTTTTTCCTAGAAGGAATCTTCTTTTTTTTTTGTTGTTGTTGTCTGCTTTAGGGTTTTTTTTGTTTGTTTGTTGGATGCTTTTTTGTTTGTGGGTTTTTTGTTTGTTTTTTTTTAGGGGGTTGGCGGTTCTATTATTTTAAAGCTTTTTTTAAAGCTTCAACATTCCCATAAGGGAAAAAAAAAAAAAAATGTATGTAAATAGCCTTTTATATATGGCAAGTTGTTTTTAGTTTGGAAAATGGATCAGCATATGGCAGATAATCTACAAATTGTGTGTAAAGTGTTTGTAAGCACCTTGTAAGCTTTGTACTAGGTCAAAGAAATAAAAGAACAGCATACACTAGGCAGGAAGAAATACTGAAAAGAATGCTAGGTTTATATAGTGTATATAAACAATGGCAATGAAATACAGTGCTATAAAAGAACTACATTTCAATTATTTCAATACTTAGCTGCCTCATTTTCATGAAAATTTATATCCATTATCTCCTGACCTAACTATGGGATCAGAACAGACTCAGCAATTGATGATACTAAATTCGCACTATGCAGTCATTTCTATAAATTCATTTCATATAGCATATTTGCAGTGCCTTGTATAGACAGGAAAACCAGGATAATAAAAGCTCACCACCCTCTGAGCTAATAAAGTCCTCAGTGGCAGCGCATTCATCTGAGTGAAGGACACAGTTATCAGTCCCAGCAAAGGGAAGAGAGAAAAAAAAAAAAAGAAGTTGGGGGGTGGGTGGGAGAGCAGGCAAGAAGATAAGAAAAGCTTGAAGGATCACTTCAGTTGCAGTGGAAAAGCTTTTACGGTTATAGTGGATGAAAACACTTCCCATGATCAACCCAGCAGGATGAGGCTTGATGCTGCTTCTCCTATTTATTTTTTTCACTTTTTGGAACATAATGGCAGCTGGTGTGTATCCTCTGAATTGTGTGTGGGTGTGACAGCCTCTGGTATAAGAAAACCCCGTTCCTCACTGGTGTTGCACAGTTCTGACTCCTTAGAACTTTGCATTCTTCCCTGCATTTAAAGATTTTGCAGTTGTCATTTAGATGCAAATTAATAGTTTAGGCACCTGAGATGTCTATTTGGATGTTACAAAAGCATAAAAAGGATTGGAAACTGTGCAGCTATGTTTAGACAGTGTCAAAACCAGTCTCATTAGTAAAAATACATTATTTAAACCTTTCCTGACTAGGCAGCTTTGTATTTTACCTGGCTGTCTCAAATACCCAAGGAAATTTTTCATGAGCAATATACTCTCAGAGTGATTCATCAATAGATATAAAAGACAATACTGAAAGGCTGGTGTGCTTTCACACTGTACCCATTTGGTGCTATGTCACACTGTTCTTTAATCATATTATTAACACAAAATTCGTTTTAACTTGGGGTCCGGGTATCAGGGCACAGTGTCTAGCTGCGACATGCTGACAATGCTGTATGACCCTTCAGACCAGCTGCTAGCTTCACTAAATAGTCACATAAACACGACTCCCGATGCCATTCAATATATGACTTGATGATTAGACAGCAGCAAAATGAAAAGTGCTGTTCTGCTTTGCTATGTGCTTTACTCTGAGATGAGAAGAAAGGAAATTTGTATCTTTCTTCATTAAAACAGACTTTTTGTCTTGCATTAGGCAAAACTCCAGGGAAACAACCTTTCCCCACCCTTAAATTAATCCAGAGAGTGAACATGAGTGTGACTAGACAGATGGGACATAATTTGAGTATGGAAAAATTGTCATCATCCCTCTTTAATTAGTGTTATAGGATGGCTCTCTTCAGATATAAGTAGATATGACAAAGATGTGTTTCACATATTCAGGAAGGTAATTAAACTGCCACATGCCCAAACCAATATACATACAGATCTGATTAAAAATCTGACTCTCTGAAAAGAATGATGGATGAGATTTTAATGTGCACAGGTATTAGAAAAGCAGTGAGAAGGGATTGCTGTGAAACGAATTATTTCAGTTCTTGTCTGTAAAGAAAAAAGGGAAACTATTAAATTTAAAATTATATTTAAAATACTGTAAAAAGTTTAAGGAGGAAGTGAGAGAACAGGAGGATGATCTAATGCTATATAGTTTAAAATAATACTTTAATTATAAAGACAGAGGAAAGCAGGAAGACAGTACAAGTCACCAAACCAAAAAATATCTCTCTGCACCATGCAGACTGCTTTTTTTACCTCCAGACCATATGGCTACTCCTTGAGACAAAGTGGTAAGAAGTGTGTATTTCTGGGCATGAGTTTTAACAGAGACAGGCCAACAGGAAAACCAAAATCTTCAGTTGCTCTAATGGATCATGAAACTGGTTTTGGCTTTTATTTCTCCCTTGCTGTTTACAGAGTCTCAACTTAGCAGTAAAACCTTGTTTTTCCAGTTAAAATAAAATTATTTCTAAAGTAATTGTTTAAAAATTAGTAAAATTTTTTGCTAAGTTCTCCCTTTAGCCTGCTTTCCTCTGGTGAGATCCATGTAGACTCTGCAAGACTACCTGCAGGTATTCCCAAAGTCATCTGTGTGCCCAATGAATACTTTTTGCCCTTCTGTAGGTCTCAGCTTGTGTAAGCTCTTCTCTGGAGGCTACTCCCTTCACAAGACAGACCTGAAGCAGTTTTGGCATTCAATCTTCATGTACTGTCACTCTCTTTTTTGAATGCCTATAATGACTCAAAGTCACAGAAAATGTCTGGCTGCATTGTAAGTAACACTGAAATGGTGTGTTATTGTTATACTAAAAAGGACTTTGGATAAGCTTTGTAGGCAAAAGAATTAAGGACTTAAACATACTTGTGGTTTCCTGTCAAAATATTGCATAAATATATTTGCATGTAAGAAAGACAAAATAAAAATATACTCAAATGTCTTTTTTTTTTTTTTTGAGGGAAAACTAGCATACCAAGATAGAACCCTGTCACATTTTTCTCTCTATCCACTGTATCTGCTAAAAAGACACCTTTGCATGTACTTCTATTATATGGGAATTGATGTTGCTGTTGCTTTTATCTGTGAGATAAGGTGAAACAAATGGTAAAGTTTTCACACTTCCAAAGATTTCCTCATTCAGTTCTGTTGAAGGTTAATCCTTCAAATCTTAGTTTTTCTGCTACTGTGAGTCTTGTTTTATGATACCACTTCACTTGGTAGTTTCATTTTTTTTTCTTAATCATTACCAATGACTAGCAAATAAATTATGATCCCTGACAAATATCTAGTTTTACTGTGGCTTTATACCTATGTCCCTGGGAGAGTGGTGCAGCCAAAGGGCAACTTTGATGGTGTGATATGACTCTATTTTTTTCCTTCATAACATGTTTTGCGGAAGATTGTAGTAATTTCCAGATTTATTTATTTTATTTTACTACTCTCTGATTTAGATGTATACATTAACATATTCTGATGCCACATATGGTCTGGCACTTAACATATCTGAATTAAACAGAAATAAGTACCCATTAAAGCTGGAGCTATTGTTACATAACTAAAGTAGTATAGAAAATCATTGGAACCTGCTTCAAACAGAAATTTAAACTCAGACAACAGAATTGTTCTTTATTTCCTGCTGCTTTCATTATGATTTATTCTCCTCTATATAAGTAATCCCTGCACTGTACCCAGGGAGAAAATGCATTTTTAGGAGATAGAAATAATTCATTTCCTGGCAATGGAAGCTCATAAAACAATATATTGACAATTACAGCCAGCTGAGCAGGTGATTATGAAATTAATTATTGTTGTGAGTGATTGTGTTTAGCAGTTTCAGGTTTCTAGCTCTGGCACAGTGGGCATTTTTCATGGACAGAAGGCACCTGTGCAAAAAGGTCTGCAGTGGCCATTGGACATAGGGTTAGATTTGTGCTAAGGACTCATCTTTCCTCCAAATAGTTAGGAATTAGCTCTGGGAATTACAGCTGATAGTTTCCAAAAAACTGACATTAAGTGAAAATGCCTCTAGTACAGTTTAGGTCAAATGCCATCTTTGAAAAGGAATCTCTGAGTATTATATGAGGGTTTATATATAAGAGACTGTTTTCACCTTTATTTACATCAGATTATTCAGGATACTCCAGAGGTGACAGTTTGATTTTCCCTGAAGTTATGAGAAACTAACATTGTGATTGTTGTCATAAGAAAGTGATCTGTAGAAGAGCTAGACAGGGTCTTTCAGTGGTCTCCAAAAGAGAGACAGGTGTAAATGAATGACCTCAGGTGCAGGATCACATGCAGTTTGAGGAATGGAGGGGTAGGCGGGCACTGTTTAACCAAGTTCCTTCTTTCACGGTACTTTCCAAGGTAGACAGTTGATGGTGGTCCTCTGAGGATCACCATCAACCATTAATCAATCTGGGTAGAAACTCTGAGACAAAAATCTCCCACACAGTCTCTTTACAAGAAACATTGTCCCTGTAGGGGCAATGCTTGAGACAACTAATCAATCACTGGTCCCTTACATCCACCCCCGTCTGTCATGATGTTATGCAGAAGATACAGAAAGGGTGTGAAAGAAGAGTGGAAGAGAGAAGGGGGAAGACAGAGAGGAAAAACAGATGACATGAGCAATCTTTCAGAATGAACAAGTCAATTTAGAAAAGCTTTAATATATATAACCTTTAACTATAACATATTTAACTCCTAGTTCACCAAAGACAGGGTCTGGGTCTGCATATGCAGTAGGAAAACATTTGTGCCAGCAAACCTGGTGCTGTATATGTGCTATTTAGGTCATCCTATTGACAAAAAAACTCCAAAATTTTTATGGCAACACCAGCTACAGAGCCATGACAGCCAACAGACTGTCTTTGTTCATTCCAGAGTTGCTGCCTGTGACTGGAAGCAGAGAAGATAATTTGTGCCCCAAGTTCCCTGACCACCTGTTCCAAGTCTGTTTCAAAGTGTCTTTGGATTGTGTTTGCACCACCAGTCTCAGTGTGCTCACCACCTACAGAGAAGATCAGTGATGGGTAATAGCCTGTGGCACTTTTTAAACTATGATAATAGCAAAAGGAGAAGTGGAGATAATACTGATTTGTGTTTGATGCCATCTATCACCTCACAAACAGGGATGTAGGCCATGCAGAGATATTTAATACCTTCTTCACCTCTGACTTCAACACTGATGATGAGCCCTGGGACTGGAGACTTGCGAATGTGACAGACATATACAAGAAGGGCCAGAAGGATGATTGAGGGAACTACAGGCTTGTGAGCCTGACTTCAGTGCCAGGGAAGGTTATAAAGTTGTTCATTTTGGATGTGCTCACCCAGCACATTGGTAACAGATGATCAGGCCCAGTCAACATGTGTTCAGGAAAGACAGGTCCTGCTTCACCAACCCGTTCTCCTTCTGTGATTATACTAAGCTGGCCAGCATTTTCAGTACCCGAGGATGAAACTCCTAGGAATTCGTAGATTTATTATGTCCCTCCACCTGGGGAAGCACATTTTCAACAGGTTTGGAGGCCTGGACCAAAGACTGAGTCAGTCTGTCACAGCCCCTGTCTCACACCAGCCTCTGGGAAGACTGAACCATACAATGAACTGTTAAAAATTTCACTCACAGCAAGAGGGGTGGACCTTCAAACATTGGGACACACATTAAACTGGCCCTACTCAATCAAATCCAGGAAGCACCAGCAAAGTCTGATGGAGATCATGGGGCTGGTGCTCAGGTCTTACCAAGACCTACCCCCCAGGCCCTTGGCCATGGCTCCGAAAGGTGGTACCAGGAGCTACAGCTCCAGGGGAGCCCCAGGAGCACCTTCACCCAGAGGTGTCCCCCTGCCCACACCTCTTCTGCTGCCTTCATGTTTCCAGACTTGAGGTGGAGCCTTCAGGGAGCAGAGTCCTCTGACATTGCTCTGAAGCACCAGAGAGAGTCTGGGGATTGTGATGGTGGATTGTGACAGTGGATTTCTGCCCTATCAGCTGCACTAGTGGGGTTCCAAAAACCTTCAGGGTAGAAGCACCATGAGGATGCTTAGAGAGGAGTAAGGAGGGAGAGATTGGCCAGGTGTTCCTCATGCAAGAAGAGGAGACACATCTAACACATCTCCTGCCTGGAAGAACCAAGGGACGCCTGGAAACTCATCCAGTGCCTTGTGTCACTGGATGGATGATGTAGCTTGGACAGAATAAGGAGTAGATATTGTCATCATTTTGGATGGAATAAAGTTGATTTTTTTTCTCTGTATCAGGTTTAGTGCTGTGTTTTGCATTTACAAGAGAATAACATCGGTAGCTTGCTGACGAGTCCAGGACTCTTCAGCCTCTCATGCTGCCTTGCCAGAGGGTAGGCTTAGGGGCAGAAGTAGTTGGGAGGAAATCCATCCCGGACAGCTGACCTAAACTGGAAAAAGACATACTCCATGTCAATACTTGGCAAATACACTAGGGGGAAGGCTGACTAAGGACCGCTGCTTGGGAACTGGCTGGGCATCAGTTGGTGGGTGGTGAGCAACTGTATTGTGCATCACTTTTCTATATTCCAATTATTTATGATGATGATGATGATTATTGTTAGTAATATTTCCGCTTCCTTTTCTACCCTATTAAATTGTATTTATATCAACCTACAAATTCTACATGTTTTCTCAAACATGTTTTCTTCAAGATGATGAAGGGAATGGAGCATCTTCCTTATGAGGAGAGGCTGAGAGAGCTGGGGCTCTTTAGCTTGGAGGAGACTGAGGGGGGACCTCATCAATGTCTATGTTAAGGGTGAGTGTGGGGAGGATGGAGCCAGACTTTTCTCAATGTCGTCCAATGGCAGGACAAGAGGCAATGGATGCAAGTTGGAACAAGAGGTTTAGGGTAAACACAAGGGAAAACTTTTTGACAGTGAGGGTGACAGAGCTCTGGAACAAGGTGCCCAGGGAGTTTGTGGAGTCTCCTTCTCTGGAGACACTTAAGACCCACCTGGATCTGTTCCTGGGTGATTTGGTCTAGGTGATCCTGCTCAGGCAGGGGGGTTGGACTAGATGATGTTCTAGGTCCCTTCCAACCCCTAAAATTCTGTGGTTCTGTGATTCTGTGATCTATTTGTTCTTTAAACACTTCCAGGGATGGTGACTCCACCACCTCCCTGGGCATCCTGTTCCAGTGCTTAACTACCCTCTCAGTGAAAAAGTTCTTCCTAATATCTAATCTAAACCTCCCCTGATGCAACTTGAGGCCATTTCCCCTCATCCTATCATTAGTAATTTGAGACAAGAGACCAACACCAGCCTCACTTCAACCTCCTTTTAGGTAGCTGTAGAGGGCAAAAAGGTCTCCTCTCAGTCTCCTCTTCTCTAGACTAAATAAATCCAGTTCCCTCAGCTGTTCTTCATAGGGCATGCTTTCCAGCCCTTCACCAGCTTCATTGCCCTTCTCTGCAACCACTCCAGCACCTCAGTGTCTTTCTTGTACTGTAGCGACCAAAACTGGACACAGTACTCAAGGTGCGGTCTCACAAGTGCTGAGTACAGGGGCACGATCACCTCCCTACTTCTGCTGGTCACACCATTTCTGATACAGGCCAGGAAACTGTTGGCCTTCTTGGCTACCTGGGCACACTGCTAGCTCATGTTCAGATGGCTATCGACCAACACTGCCAGGTCCTTTTCCGCCAGGCAACTTTCCAGCCACTCCTCCCCAAGCCTGTAGCGTTGCTGGGGGTTATTGTGACCAACGTGCATGACCTGGCACTTGTCTTTGTTATGTTATATGTTATGTCATACAATTCACCTCAGCCCATCGCTCCAGCCTGTCCAGATCCTTCTGCAGAGCCTTCCTACCCTCAAGCAGGTCGATATTTGTGCTTAATTTTGTGTCACCTTCAAATTTACTGAAGGTACATCCGATTCTCTTGTCCAGGTCATTGATGAAAATATTATACAAGACAGGTCCCAAAACTGAGCCCTGAGGGACACTGCTTGTGACTGGTTGCCAACTGGATTTTACTCCATTCACCACCGCCCTCTGGGCTTGGCCACCCAGGCAGTCTCTAACTCAGCAAAGAGTCTTCCTATCTATGCTATGAGCTGCCAGATTCTCCCTTTCCTGGGACCGAGATCAGGCTGACAGGCCTGTAATTCCCTGGATCATCCTTCCTGCCCTTCTTATAGCTGGGTGTCACATTGGCAAGTTGACCAGGATTGCTGATAAATGATGGAGATAGTCTTGTCAAGTTCCTCTGCCAGTTCCCTGAGCACTTTCATGTGGATCCCATTTGGCCACATAGACTTGTGGGTTTCCAGTTGGCTTATAAGGTCGTTAACTACCACTTCCTGGATTATGAGGGGATTCTTCTGGTGTTTATCCCTATCTTCCAGTTCAGGGGATAGAATACCATGAGGATAACCAGACTGACTATTAAAGACTGAGTCAAAGAAGGCATTAAGTACCTCAGCCTTTTCCTCATCCTTGATAACAATGTTCCCCCTTTCATCCAGTGAAGGATGGAGATTCTCCCTGGTTCTTTTTTTGTTAATATATTTGCAAAAACTCTTTATTGACTCTTGCAGTGGTGTCCAGGTTGAGTTCTAGCTGAGCTTTTCCCCCCCTAATGTTCTTTCTACATAACCTAACTAAAACCCTGTACTCTTCTTGAGTAGCCTTCCCTTTCTTCCAAAGGTGGTAGACACTTCTCTTTCTTCTAAGTTCTACCAGAAGCTCCCTATTTATCCAGGCTGGTTGTTTTCCCCGCTGGTTCATCTTACGACACATGGGGACAGCCTGCTCCTGGCCCTTTAATAATTCCTTTTTAAAAAAAGTCCAGCCTTCCTGGACTCCCTTGCCCTCTAGGGCTGTACTCCAAGGGACTTTCTCACCAGTGTTCTAAACAAGTTGAAGTTCACCCTTGGGAAGTCCATGATATTAGTTTTGCTGCTCCCCCTCCTTATTTGGGCAAGAATTGAGAACTCTATCATTTCATGGTCACTAAGCCAAAGATGGCCTCCAAACACCACGTTACTCACCAGTCCCTCTCTGTTCATGAGCAACAAGTCCAGCAAGGCACCTCCCCTGGTGGGCTCACTTACCAGCTGAGT
>JAOEGS010023027.1:0-21763 GCA_025447755.1 Corythornis vintsioides
GCTGAGAGACTGGTGTCACCGCTGGAATTTTGGATTTTTTGACCATGGGGAGGTTTACAGGGCACCTAGTCTGCTGGTATCAGACAGAGTAGATCTCTCTCAAAGGGAAAGGAGGACTGTGGCTTATAAATTGGCTGGGCTCATAGATAGAGCTGTAAACTAGGTATGAGGGGGGGAGAGGGGAAATGCCTCGTAATCCCTGCAGTGTTTCTAACTGTCCAAATCAAGGTTGCTGTGCTGTCACATTGGATTGGATGACAGTTGTCCACTTGTGCAGCTCCTGGTGTCAGGGTTTCGGCATGAACTAGTTAGGAAACATTTCTGCATGTGTCCTACATTACTCATAAACACGTATGCTCCAGGGATCCATCTGCACACATCTGACAGACATTAGACGCGTCGGGATGAGTTCAGGAGAGAACAGAGCTGTGCGAGGAGTGGTGGAGTTAGGGGATGCTTAGTAATTCCATTTTACAGACTCAGTATAACATGTAATAGTTCCTTCACAATCCAAACAGCTGAACAGCCATGGAAAACAGGGAGTTGGCCAAGTGGGAGCACCTATCATCTCCAAGACAGCATTACCTATGTCCACAGTGTGCCTGAGACACATTTGTCCAACCTATAAAAAATCCCAGCACCCCTTAACAATATATCCCTGAGCTTCAATATCTTTTTTGTTTCTTTGTTTGTTTTCCTGGAAGGTGTATTTTTCTAAAACCCATCCTCAGTCTGCTTTATTATAAATGAATTCCAACATTTGTTGTCTATCCCCTATGGCAATGGTGACCACACTTATCGCTGCTCAAATTAAACTCAGCTCTCTTCCATGGAAGGTGCAGCCTCCTCAGCAGATGGGCTTGCCTGGCAAAGCCTGCAGAGAGTGCAGGGAGCAGGAGTGGGGAAATGAGACACATAAAGTCTGAGGAGGTGGGAGCAGAGAGGATACAATTGTCTATTTTGACAGATTGGAGACAACCAGAGAAAGAAGTGTTCCCCCAAGTTATCCAGAATAAATTAGGATAGTATACTGCTTTCTCTGAAACTAATAATGAGGCTTGCAATTAATTCAACAAAAGGATGCTTTTGCACTGCCCATCAATTCTCTGCTACTGGAGAAAATTGCTCTGCAATTTTCTGGAGAAGGAAAACTCCAAAGCTGAGACAAAGGACATAGGTAGGTAGCCAGATAGGATAAAACTACAGGGAGCCAGCACAGGGAAAATAAGAACCGTATAGGCAGGTCTTAGAAATGGAATGAACAGGTTATTTTTACAAGCTGGAAATGGATATATAACTCCAGGGATGAGGAATAATGCAGCAAGTAACAGCATTTGCAGCTCAGTATATTCCATTTCTATTAAAATAAAATTAAATAATAAAAAAAAAAAAGCAACAAACAAACCAAGCAATGAAAGCAGATGGGAACAGCACAACCAAAGCACCTCAGAATTTTATTTAACCATAGGAGAAGCATTTTGAGAAGCAGAGAAGACTGCATTGTGGTATCTGTAGTTATATATTCTGCCTTCTACATACTCCACAGTAATGGGAGATGTGACCCTGTAATCTGCTGCAGAAGTGCTGGTCATTTTATGTTGCCATTAAGATGCAGAATGAGAGCTGCTCTCGGTCTCTCTCATGGACCCTTATATAACTTTTCTTTGCAATTCTAGCCAATTCACATTATCAGTGAATTGGACTTGAGTTTTCTTTATCCCTCAGGACAGAACAATTGGACTGATTCCTCTGAGAAACAACAGAGCCAGGTATTAATGATCCTAAGGTGGATTTGCAAAGTGCTGGTTGGTTCAGCTCTTTTCCTTCATTTTTCAGCTCATGCTAAGTCCTTGAAGCTGATGAGGTTTATCCCTTTCCATGGAATAGCACATCCTTCAACATTATTAAGCATGGCCAAAAAGATTCTTAATATTAAAAACAAGCAGCCAAAAGTGAATGATCACTTGGGAAAGCAATTCTTAATTTGTGGTTTATGATCTGCAACAGAAAATTTTGCGAAGAACCACAGCTCTTTTTCACTGAGAAGACTTCTAATACTGTACTTTTCCACTACAGTGAAATCACCAGTATTAACCTTGAAGCATCTAAACTGCACAGGGCAAGGGGACTAGACCTTCTGCAGTAGTAAAGTCCTGTATCTATACAAATTTTAATACATCCAGTGTACCAACCTGACCCCATGGTCATACTTGTGGAAAAAAACTTTCCTGCAATATGTAAATAGCTACTGATGGCCACTGGCTGGCCAGCATGTTGATAGTGGCAGTCAGGAGTATGCACAAATTGTCACTGACTTGCATGAAGCAGCTGTGGGTGCAAGGGAAGATAAGCACTAGTACTCTGGCAGCTGATACTGTTATAGGGCTCTAAACTAGAGAATCAATTGGCCTTTCCCACTCCCTTGTCAAAAAACATTTATTTTGCTTTTAGTGCCTGGAAGAATTTCACACACCACCCTGAGAAGACCCAAGCCTTTCTCCACAGACTACACCTCAGTGAAAAATAACCTGTAAGGTCAGAAAGAGATCAGCAAGCACTAGGGTGGCTGGGTCCAGTCTGAGCCCTCTGAAGGATGACTCAGTGTTTAGCATCTAGGGAGTTCTTTCTCCTGATGACTAGAGGTAGCAGGCTGCACCATTGTACCCTTTCCTAGCCTCACTCAAGTTAAAAATTACTATCTCAAAAATAAGACAATATGTCATTAAGCTTCACATGCACTTGCTCTTAAGATTCATACCATCAATTATTTCACTTGCCTGTAATGGCTTCAAACTTTCTCTCACTGGATATCTCTGCTGTTCTGCATTTAAATTCACCTTGTCATAGAGGCACAGTCAAACTCTATGCATCAAATGAACCAGACAAAACCAAATGTGCTGTTGTCTTCTTGGCAGTTCCAAGCAAAGGATGTTTTTTATAATCCTTTGAGAAAATCATCCCACTCTACCCATGCTGAATAACTACTTGAAAACAAATGGGTAGGATTGTACCAGTCACCTGCTCCTCAGCCTTAGAAAGAGCAGGAAAATCCCACCTATAGATACATCTTTGTTCCTATGGTAGTTCTGTAAACAAAGTATGCTGGAACATTCCCTTCCAGGCCAGGCTGCAGTATCCAGATTTCTAAAACTAATTAATATCTATTTGACATGCTTCGTGCTCTCTACATTAATGGGATGTAAGGTTTTATGGGATAATAACCTAGTTCCAGTGAGCCAATGTATTTATGAGACCAAAGGCCTAGTCATTTGTTCTTGCAGAAGGAGCTTTGAGATTATAGTGACTGGCAATGGTCTAGGATGGATAAATCACAAGAGCAAAACTTCTGTTCTATAGAACATAGATCCACTCCCAAACTGCTGAGGATATGAGGTTTCTCACTGCAGGAAAGCTGAGAGCAGAAATCATCTTGCAGATGACATTGATACAGAAGAAGAGTAGGAAGACAGACACTGGCTTCTTTCAACTATTGAAGATGCTGTAATTAAAGTTACTGACATGTTAAAGTGTCCCTAATGGTTCCTCAGCTGAATCAAGGTTTGGTTGAAAACGTGACCTGAAATTGTGGCCATTACATTACTACCAGAATTTTCTGGTTTTCTCTCCATCCAGAGAGTAGGCAAATGATAATTGCTTCCTAATACATCCCTCAGCTGAACAGCAGTGACATTCTTCTCACCTCAGAAAATCCCAAAGCACATTACAAACTATCCAGACTGAGGGGACAGACATGTTTTCCTTGGTTCTGGCAGGAGCTGTGCAATAGACCCCCTCATCAGTCAGGAGGCCTGCTTGGCTAATGGGCAATAATTGTACCCCACTTTCCATCCCTATTTTTAATCTCATTACATCTGCACCCAAACCATGGGTAGAAGTCATCTTCCCTTACTCCATCAATTGCTTAAGGGTAAAATCTGTCATACCAGCAAAACCAGAGAGGACTAAGAATGGAGGAGGGTCTGCAGTTAAGTATTAAGCATTGCTAACAAGAGGCAAACTATATTTCTCCCAGTTAGCCCATTCCTGCAGTGGGGCCAGTTGCCTCAGCACTCCACTTGTGTGCTCCCACCCCAGGATCTTAACTTCTGTTGAGTGAAAAAAAAAAAACCCAAAAACCACAATCACCTCTGGTTGTTATTTCTGGCCACGTGAGACAGCAACTGCATGTCAAGTTCTTGCTGCAGGTTGTCAGTTCACACATACACAGTGGTCTACAATATGACAAAGGAAAAAAAAAAAATCAACATATTGATTAAATATCATCACATAGTGGCATCAACATAACACATTGTATAGTATCAGGGATTCTAGAGGGGTCTATATGTGGGACAAGTAAAACCAAATTGGCAGCACAGAAAATATCCATTTTAAGCTCAGTCTATGGGTTGGACTTAGAGCTCTAAATCAGTGATTTCCTAGTTGAAGGATAGGTTCTAACACGGGAGCATTTACTACAAAGAGTAAATTAGATTTTTACCCATATCAGTGAGAGTAATAGTTTGAATTTTGGCTGTAAAATAAAACCCTTGGTTTTGTCACCTCCTTAATCAACACTTACTCATTGAAAGTATGAATGAGTTAGTGTTGGTCCCAAAAATTCTCACTGTTATAGTATTTTGTCCTCAAATGCATCCAGTAGTCTGTGATGTTTAAAGTGGGCTACCCTCTGCATAGCACATGTAGTAACTGGAGCTTCTTTTAGGCAGCTTCACAAAGTCTATCTTAAAAGTATGTCTTCAAATGATGGTTAATAACTTGCACAGCATTTATTTTCAGGAGCTACAACAAAAAGACTGAAGGAAGGAGAGATGCACAGTGGAGACACACTAAATGTTTTTTATAATTTTTCCAGGGCTACCCTGAAGGACAACATCTACACCCAGCACAACAAAAGAACAACCTTTCATGAGATATGAATAGCTCATGGATTTCACCAGCAGAAGATTTGGGAGATACAGTGTAATTCTGTACATAAGTGGTGTGAATTGCACAGCTGTCTAAAGGTAGGGTGAATGTTGACCTGCTGAGGCACTTGTTAGATGCTGCAGTTATTTTATGCAGACACCACTGTCTCATTGGAAGCTTCTACTTGAATAATGTTCTTTAGCATCTCAGAATTGTAATATGGCAGATTGGAATAGCAAAAAAAAAAAAAAAAAAAAAACCTAAATTTAATTTGGGAGCAATTTATTTCCCACAGCCATACACTAGCAAACACTCATTTCCATACCACCTACAGATATGTGTATATCTTTTTGTTCTAATAGTGAGAAAAAGATAATTTTCATTCTTTCAATACAAGCAGTCCTTGGCTTGAATTTTTAGCTGGTTGAATAATAATAAATAAGCAGACATATTGGAGTCTGCACCATTGAGACTATGCAGGTAGGCAAATGCTATTATGTCCTCAGTCTTATCAAAGGAAAGCTAAATCTCCTCATTAAATCCTGGATGTGGTTATTTTCAGCAAGAAAGACTATTGGAGCCACAATTATAGAGAAATGTGCAGATGAGAAGTGGAGGACTTTGGAGGGAGGCTGGTGAAGAGCCACCCAGGCTGAAAAAAAGAACATCAGCACCCAGCATTGCTCTGCTGAGGTCCTTCCTGGAAACACAGAAAAGAGTCCAAAAGTTGAACAGCTAAATTAAAATGAAAGCAATTAAGAATACACTCTGATGGATGTGTTATTGAACCCAAATTTGTCTTTTCATTTGCAATTATTCTTTGCATCCTTGGGTAAAAGATATAAAACTGGAATCAGCAGAGCTCCCAAGCAACTAAGTGACACATGTAAATCCTACATGGTTTAAGATGTAGTGATAAAATAAGAGCCCTCATTGCTCTCTCTACCCCTTTTACTGTTAAAATGTATATAATATCAGTCCTGTTTTTCCTACTGTATTATCTGTTTCAGAAGGAAGGGGAAAAGCAGAAAAGAGGAAAAGGGGATGAGGTGAAAGAAGGACTGTGACATAAGGATAATTATGCCTCTCCAAAAAATCTTCTTCTTAGAATATTATCTTGTGAGTAAAGAAGCTTAAGAGATTATGTTTAAAGTACTTATAAGTAATCTAAATTGTTGGTTAAATGTTGACCAGAAGATAAACATGTCTATGCTTCAATGAATTAGATATTTCAACTGCTTTTTTGATACTTCAAATGCAAGAAACTGCATAGTGCTTTTACTCTCACTCTTAAGGAATGTTAATAAGACTTTTTTTCCATCTTTATTTTAAATGGAAAATGGGCAGTATAAACAAAACTTCAGACTGATTTATTTATTCTGCTGGGACATCCAGCTATGCTCCAACTGATCAGAGAGATTTTTGTTTGCATATTCTGCAAAAGGTGTCCATCAAATTTTGAATAAACTCATGCCAGGATCCAAAATTGAGTGTATTCAATGGACAACAAGAGCTTTCTCTTGGCACCTACTTCCCTTGCTCTAAGCCAGCCAGGGGATTCAGGTATCAGCCACAGATTAGTTTATTTAGGATTCTAGTAAATCATAGAAGGATTTTTTCAGAGGACATTGGCAATACCGTAGGCTGGATTTTTATCTCAATTCAGGTTGTATGAACCTAATTCTAACTCCCTTTACTGGAAGCACTAACCTCTGATGGGGGACTGGCCAGGCTGGAAGGAACAAACCAGCTGCAGCTGGGTGCAGGCATTTGTTCAACATGTCTGTCTTTAGCTTATATATGCTGCAATTAAAGGTAACCCTGGGATCAGTCAGGTCTTGCTGAAAGCTCACTTCAAAGAAAGCATTTGATTTATTCTCAACTACTTGAAATAACCCCCCCCCAAATAAAACTGAAATCCCCATTGTACCTACACAGGCTCAGAAGCCAGAATATTTAGCTGTAACGGAAAGCACAATCATCTATGTCTTTCATAAGACATATGTCTTTTCATAACTATGTCTTTCATTCTTAAAATAAAGTACTAGGAAAGCATTAATGTTTTGCAAAATAAATTGGACTGGTTTGGGGTTGGGTTTTTGGGCGTTGTATTTTTGCTTTTTTTTTTTTTTCTGAGAGCAGACTGGATTGACTACAAAAAGAAAGGCAAGTTGAAAGTACAAAGTCTATAAAAAACTAGTGTTCCAAGGACCAAGTGCATGCACCTAGGAAATCTTTGTTGATTGTTGCTAATATCTATGATAATCAAGCTAAAAATACCCACAAAAGAATAGAATTTGCAGAGATTACTCTATTGTCTTAGGCAAATAATGAAGCAAGAGCAGTTAAATTGATCCCATGACTCTCATTTCAATAATAAACCAGCAACAACTGTTAACTATAGCACTCAATTTACATTACAAGCCTAGCACCGAATGGGCAATTTCATTAGAGACAATATAGCTAATAGAGAAATGCAGGCAACGAAAAAAAAGTCATTCCCATTGAAATCAAACCATCCTGAGAATTTCTTACTGCTCTGTACCCAGAAGTGTAATCAGGGAGTTCTCACTAGTACCAGGTATACCTGTAAGAAGCTTCTGGTTTTCAGGTAATTCCCTCTTGTTTTTACCACAGAGGCTACGGGGATACAACTGATCTGAACCAGCTCCCCAACATGCAAAGATGCCTTGAGCAGTCAGGGTGCCAGCTCTGGTCTGAACACAGGAATCATCATGAAGGGGCAGCTGAGAGGATGGGGAAAAGGTTGATCACATACCTAGCCATGGTCAGAGCCTGAGGAACCACCCCAATATTGCTGTCAGAGAGGCTCCAATACACAAGACACTTGTGTCCCTAAGGACGGAAGGAGCCAAATGAGCAGATGGGAAACATTTTTTTCCTCTTTTTATTCTTGGCCCCAAAATCAACATACATTCTGAATGCCAACCAAACTCACACACATGATACCAGCACTGCCTGGAAGTGACAGTTCTGTTTTAAAATTAGATCTTTTCAGATACTTACACAAATCCATAGATATCACAGGGCCTTTAGAGCTGGAGCCAATGAACAACTACAGAACGATGCTGTAGGCGAACGATGGAAAGACTTTCACCATCTCTGCTGGCAGCTGTATGGAGCTCATGAGAGCAAGAACTTTCTGTTCTCACTGAAGATAGCAGGCAGAACTATAAAGAGCCACATGGAACATATTTATGAAGCATCAAGTGCTATACTAACAGCCATTTCTTTATGGCAGCACCATATTTCACAGGTGCTAGCAACTTTCTGAAATCAAATCAGAGAATCAGAGAACAACTGAGGTGAGAAGGGACCTCTGAAAGGCTCCAGTCCTGCCTCCTACTCCAAGCAGGGACAACTTCAATACTAAGTGAGGTTGCTGGACACCTTTATCAGCTCAGTTCTGACAAATCTCAAGGCTGTAGAGCCCATAGTCCCTCCAGGGAATCTGCTCCTGTGCTGCATAACCCTTATTCTGGTGATTTTTTTCCCATCTATTGGAATTTTTCTTGCTGCTATGCATGACCACTGCCTTGGCATTTTGCAGCACACTGCTGTAGGGAGCCTGACTCCATCTTCTATACAATCCCTTCTGTTAGTGGAAGACAGCAATTGGCTGCCCCCTTATCTTCCTTTCTCCAGGCTACAGAAAACCCAGCACTCTCAGACTATCCATGTGCTCCTGTCTCCTGAACATCCCACTAACCCTCTGCTGGACTTGTTCTCACTTGTTGACCTCTCTCTGGCACTGGAGTACACTAAAACCTGTAGCTTTCCAACTCTGAGATGCAACCTCACAAGTGCTGAGTTGAGAGTAATGACGTATCTGTTGGCTACACTCTTACCCAAACAGTCTGATACACAGTCAGGCTTCATCACCTTAAATACACTGCTCATGTTGAACTTCTGCTCCATCAGGACACTCAAGTGAAGAATTTCCCCCAGCCTGTCAGTCCTCAGCCCATATTGCTGATGCATCCCAGACACAGACTTGTTGTGTTTGTCCTCACTGAATGTCATGAGGTTCTTGCTAGTCTTTTCAAGCTTGTCAGATCTTAGCCTATCTTTGCAAACAGATCCTAGAAGTTCTGTTAACATCTTCTAGACACCTTCATGAAAGAAAAGGAGTAAATGTCTCATAATATTTCTGATTATCTATGCAAGCTCCCAATGTCATGCTGTTTTATACCAACACCCTGCATTCTCTACAATGCTATTGAAGGACAAGGAAAACCCAAATCCCAGCTGAGATCATCCAGAGCTTTTACAGACTGCAGTGTCCTTGAAAATATTTCATTCATGTCAGTGCAACAGCAGGAATCAGGATGTCTGCTCTAGTGCTGGAATGAAGTTGTTTTAAGATGACTTAACTGAAAAGGAACAAGATTTAGTTGCTGCTCAAGGGTTGGGGTGGGGGGGCTTGAAATCTATAACAAGTATCCCTGTTTAAAGTTCTGTTAGCAAAATTTATGGCACACACTAGAGTCCTATTTTGCCTTTAGTAAGAATATTTCTTTCAGCCATTCATTTTGCATTGCATGAGGCACTTCTGCAGATGCAGTGAACTATATCATTCTATTCTGCTTATATAGCAACTCAAGATCTAGACACTTCAAAACCTGCATGTATTGTGATGACTGTATAGAATATCTCAGTGGAAGTCTACTTCAGCATCCTTGATAATTCATTTGTATCCAAGAGGAAATATTCATTGCAATATTTGCAAAGGCTCTTCTAAGCCCTGGGGTGGGTGTTCACAAAACATAACCTCTAATGCCTAGATTCTTGCAAGACTTCATCCCACACATGGCATCACAGGAGTTTTGTAGAACATTGCCTCTCCATACTGAAATTTCCTTTTTTCCCTCCCCTGTTGCAATTACATATGCATTTTACAAGTACACCACAACTGTGCTGCTTTAATTTTGTTATAATACTCAGGGAATAATTAGTTCTGTCTTTTCTAACGAAGAACAAATGTATGCGTGCAAAAATTAAATATTTACTTTCCAAAGAGCCATCACAAATTGTTATGAGTGCTTGTCTTGTTTCTGTGTGGAAAATTAAATGCACTGTATAATAGTTTTGCCAGTATAACAAAGGATTATGCATGACAAGGGAAAAGTGACCCAGTTCAGCAGGAAAAGAAATACAAATGCCTCTCATGAAATTTAGGGTCAAATTGCTTAGGTTTATCAAATATAAGAAGTCAGACCTTCTTTTACTGTATTGAGATACACTGATTTCTCAAGAGGTGCAATACTAACCCAGTTTACAGGGCTACCAGTCATAGGTGCTATGTGAAACACGTGCAGTCAGAAGTAATCTTATTCTCTTCCCAGGTGCTCAGACAGACTCAATGGAGTGGGAACTCCCCAAATAATAAAAATTAATGAAAAAAAAAAATAAATTTGAAGCCCAAAAGAATCAAATTAATCTACTGAATACCTGATTTCTATAGAGTGGATGAGTTGAGAACTTCATAAATGAACGGAAATTTATACCTAAGCATGGCAGGATGGTATGTCTGGGAGGACAGGTGAAGATAGGTCAGAAAACATTAAAAACTCTCTTCTGGAGTTTAACAGGTCGTAATTGTGCACGATTCACTGACACAATTCTAGATGAAATGAACACCAAGATTTATTTTTTTTTTGTAACAGTAATGTATTAGCTAAACACATTTCCTCAGCACCTAAAACCTGAAAGTCTCCTCATTTATCTTTCTTAATCTTATCAGTGGTATGTGAAACAACTGCTTCTGGCATCTCAGGCACAGGGTTCACACTCCAACAGAGCAAGTGTTGTTGTCATCCACCTTTGTTTGCTGGCATTAGAGAATCTAGTTTTTCCTCATCTTCTTCAGCTATTTCATAATATTGGAGCTTTTGAATTTTGGCCCTTGCCTTCCAGCTATTAAACAGTTGTCCCAGCCTTTTTAGATCAGATACCCTACATTCCAACTTGCTTTAGGAGGTTAAAACACGTAGAGAAGACCTTTAGCTTTTTCACCAACTAATCTGTTGCTAAACCACAGGCAATTTCTCTCCCTCTGCAGATATTCTAACCTCCCGTCACTGCATGAGAGAGGGCTAAGAGTTTCTAGGACACAGAATATACACAAGCACAGAATTTTTAAATGCTTTTTATCATAGATTTCATGTACAATTTGAAGTTTGCAAGGCAATACCCAAACTGCCATGATGGTTTTGCTTTTCCAACAAAACGAGAAACAATCACAAACACAGGATGGCCTGTTGACCATATTCAAGTCCCAGTAAAAACCCTTGTAGCCTGGAAAATAAGGTGTATACATGTTGCCAGAGCTGCCTGCTTTCACCCCATGCCCTGGTGTTCTGAACCAGCACATGCAGACTCAAAGGCATAGGTACATCTGCCTCTGGGCAAAAACCACCATGCACCAGGCAGGGCAGAAGTGAGAAGAAAATGCTATGTCCCTCCACTTCCATGCACATCACTGTAACCTTTCCAAATCTCTTCCACTGCTGTCTGAACATCTTCCAGTGTCCTTTCCAAGGTTAACTAATACCATCTTCTAATTCTAGCTCATCTTCTAAAAACAACCTTTATCATAGAAGTATATTTGGCTGTCTTGAGTATGGTTTTCAAAACAAGTTAAAATAATAATAATAATAACCCTTGTCCAAAATAACCTAGAATAAAACCCAAGAAATTATGCAATTGGGAAGAAAAACCCAGAGGGTCATCAGTGTGCACAGCCTGGTCCAGGTTACTGCCCAGAGCATCCTACCATTTAACGAAGAAGCTTCCTCAATTACCTTTAGTCATGTGGGTTTGGGGTTTATACCCATCTTTTCAGACAAGAATTATATTTCTGCATATGATCACAATGCTGTCTGGGAATCTCAGTTTGACCATCTGTGGCCAGTCAAGAAGCCCACAGTGGCTCTGTGCCATATGCACAGGGAGTCTTTTCAGGAGCAGGGAACAGTTCCACGTTGTCAAATTTTGTTCCTTTGACGGACACCTGGGAACAGTTTTTCAGCAATACATCATCTCCCTTGATCTTAAAGAGTTAAGATGTCCTCCTTAACTTTTGCTGACCAGTTCTGGATTTAACATCTTCAATGCTTAAAAGATAGCATTTGCAAAGGCTTTTTAATCTAAACTGATACAGGATAGTTCATAACATAAAAGCTAGACCCTCCTCATATGCATTCACAGAATCACAAAATGGGATTGGAAGGGACCTAGAAGATCATCTAGTCCAACCCAGTGATTTCCTGGAAGACTAGACAAATTTTGAAAAAAAAAAAACCAACCTGAAGAGTAGTTATTTCACAAAAGAACAATTTGTACACAGATAATTCATTGAAACAAATCTGACCTAGTTTGAGCTCACATCACTTTGGCCCTGAACAAATACAAACCTGCAAACACAGTGTACACTACTAGTTTGTAGTCATTCTCCCTCTTCCAGACTGAACAGAAAAAACCTGAGTTTGGCTGATATCCTTAACACTGGGCAATAGATACTTTCAAAGAGCCTTTCTGGACTGTAGCCTTCACTGAGCAGTTTATTTCTGCCTCTTGGCTCTGTGGAGTAGATCTGTTGTGAAGAAATCAACCTGCTCACTCACTTTCTCATACATCATCTCCAGAAACACCATAAATGTCTCAGAACATTTCTATTATCTGTCTGTCAGTGATAAAATGAAGAACAGAAAGAATATGGTATGTTCTGGAAATTACCTTTTACTGAAACAGTAAGGAATGGTCGGAATAGTGTGTTGAATGGTGTGATACATTTTCCACATCAGGAGAATTCTTTTTAACTCAAGGCTTTCTTTTTGAAAGAAAATAGCACCAGATCTGAAGGCCTTAATTTATAGAATAATTTTAGTAAGACTAGATATAGGATTATGTTAAAGGCATAGCATCTTCTTCCTTGTAACCAAGTGCTGATATTGTACCCCACGTGCTGCCTCAAGACTGCAAACTGCACATGGAAGTGGGCTGTGCTGCCAAAGGGATGCATCCTGACACTTCTCAGTCAATGACACCTGTTTAGTTGCTGCACAGAATCATAGAATTGTAAGACTTGGAAGGGACCTCTGTGGAGATCGAGTCCAACCCCTCTGCCAGAGCAGCATCACCCAGAACAGGCCACACAGCCTGGTGGGTCTGGAAAGTCTCTAGAGGAGACTCCACAAACTCTGGGCATCCTGTTCCAGGCTCTGTCACTCTTACACCTCTCCTCATACTGGGGTGGAACTTGCTGTATTCCAATTTGTGACCATTACCACTTGTCCCACCACAGGGCACCACTGAAAAGAGACTGGCCCCTTCTACTTGACACCCACCCTTCAGGTAGTTGTAAACATTCCTAATCTTCCCTCCAGGATAAACAGCTCCAGGTCTCCCAGCCTTTCCTCATAAGAGAGATGTTCCAATCCCTTCATAGCCTCTGTTGGACTCTTTCTCAGTGTTTCCCTGTCCCTCTTGAACTGGGGAGCCCAGAACTGGACACAGTAGTCCAGATGGGATCTCACTAGGGCAGAACAGAGGAGGAAATGCAGCCCTGTGATTGCACACTAGAATTATCTGATGTCTGTACAGCATTTGAATTTGTCAGGAAAACTGATCAAAATAATTTGAATTTGAATAAGAAGGTAGATTAACTTTCTGTAAGAAGCCCTGAAAATTCTAATTGCAACATGTTCTGGTAAGGTAGCAATTGGGCTGACAGTGAGAGTAACTGCTTCCTTTCAGACAAGCCTAACCCTAGATACACCTTCACATTTCAGGATCTGGCCTGTTGAAACCCATAATAACAATAGATATTCTTAGTATGCAAAGGCATTTAAACAGCTTGCATCTCAAGGCTGACATCCCCTGAGGGAAGGAAAGTTAGGATTTAACCTTTTGGATGACAGTAGATGGCATGTGTTTGAGTTAATCACCAGAACTTTTGAGTGAAAAACTGTATTAACTGAAAATAAATGTGATTCACCTAAAAAGATATTGAAGCTCAGCTTCACATAATATTAACAATTGTTTACAAATGTTAGTAGTTACTACAATAAGAAGGGATTCAGTGCCTCTAATTATTAATATTATTATACAAGCATTTCATTATCAGTGAGCTTGTAGTAAATAATCACAGCATCTCCTGAGTACAGTTACCACATTTACTATCACTAGCTGGGTTGTTGTGGGTAGGGGCCCTAGTTTTTCCAGTAAATACACATATCCCTCTCTAAGAAGTGAGGAAGGAGAGAGAAACGTAGAAGATTATCATGTGACCTGCATTCTTTACTCAGAATTTGTTTCTGTATATACAAAAGGTAGAGACTACAGAGTTCTTACCCCACCTCTCAAATGGACTTCTCAGGAAACCAGCAGCCAGCTTGCTCTTGGATTATCCATCAGCCTTGGGTGAACCTGTACCTTCTCCTTTAGGTTAGAAAGAAGCTTAGTGCTGGCAATGGCATGTTCCTAAACTGGCATAGGATATAGTCAGTGCATTTTGTGTCCTAGAGACTTTCAGTAATTTGAGCACTCCTGTTCTTTCCAAGGTTGATTTTAAATGCCTGTAAAATAACCTGAGTTACTTAAAGCTACCATGATGATAAACTTATAGCTGAACTTTCCAAAATAGATTTTATGGCCCTTCACTTCAGAGTTAGACACTTAACACAATTCTTTTATGTTTACTCAGCTTCCCCCATTTTTATTCTGGTTCATCAGCAATTTTTGGTCAAGTTTCCAGACTAAGCCTGTAAATATTTAGTCTTTTTTTAGTGAACAGGACTATAAACAATCAAGTAAGAACAACTCCCTTCAATTTTGTAAACTCTAGGCATGACAAGAGGTAAGTAGGTGAAATAGGTCAGTTTTTACCTCATACTTCTTTATTCCAAGTTTTGCAAACATTAGATGCTTTTCCAGCTTCCTCTGAGGATTTTCTGCACTGTTTTTCCCCATCTCTTTCTGAACAATGTGGTGAAAAAAAACAAAAAGAAAAAATACATCCTGCTGTCTTCCGGCATCTCGTTCTCGGCCTCCAGTGTGCTGTTTCCAACAGGATCATCTAATCTGCTGTGCCCAAGTGGAAGCTTGGCAGAGGGTTTCTACTCCTGCAATTCCACTTTTGGGCCTGTTTCTCCTAGCTTAGGGTGAGAAAAGACATCAGCATTTCTGACATATTAAAATATTATTGCCTTGGATCTAATCACCTCTGAACTTTGAGAAAACGCTGTTTTCTTCTTAGCCATGCTCTCAGCACCTGTCTGCACTGCAATGGGAATACACAGCTCCACCTCAGACCACTGCTTTGAGCCATTTTCACTGTGATCCCCTTCACAAGTGTTCTCCTTTATCAGTTTTAAATATTTCATTGCCATAGTCCAGTGTTTCCCTTGTCATTGCCCTCACTCACATTCAAAGTCTATTTCTTGCTAGTGAGCTGGACCCACTTTTCCCATACATTACTTCCATGGATCTTCTGCCGAGGCCAGTGAAATCTCCCAGCAAGTTGCATTGATTTCATCTGGACATAATGCAGAGGTCTGAAATCTGCTTAACAAGTAGAATAAGAAGCAGCCCTCTCACCTGTATCTGGAGCTCTACCAAATTCCCTAAGGTCTGGGAAGGTACAGAGCTCAATGGAAGCTTTATCTCTGCCTTGGGCACTGAGAAAGGCCACCTGGATTCCTCAGCATCAAATGAAACCTGGCTCTATGCCATCTATTCCTCACCATAGGCAGGAGGGGGGATTTTGTTATCTACCTATTGCTGGGAATCTTACAGGAACCATTCTTTTGAGCTCCTATCCCTCTACCAAATATTGTTGAAACTGACAGCATCAGGACTTTTCAGGAGGGATGAACAGACACGGAGAGTCTAGACAAGCAAGTCCAAATCTATCTTTGACCTGAACTTTTGAAAGTCCACTGTTTCGGGTATAGAAAGAGGTCATGTGAGGTTTCACCTCTTTTGTTTCAGGAATCAGCAAGCCTGAGATGGTTTGTGAAAGCTGTTGTTTGCCATTTGCTCCTCCAAATAAATTTTTTCTTCCTTGCCACACCGTGGTAATCTACCTCTGGCAAATAAAGTGGCTCCCTATGATCTCACCGCAGGGCTGCTTCTTGTTGTTGTAACAATCAGTTTAGGAGCAGCAGGAGGGTGTTCAGCCAGAGTGTTCTCAGCACAACAGAGCACAGTGGAGGAGAGGGTGGGGGAGAGGCAATAGCCTCTAGATGAAAAAAAAAAAAAAAAAAGATTGAAAAAATAGATTAAAAAAAAAAGATAAAAGATAAACAGGTATCTTGTTTCTCCTAGATGTTTTCTCCTAGAAAGGATTGAAACATGTTATCTTGGCATCCTCCTGATAAATACAACAATGTACAGATGCAGTGATGCCAGGCACCTCTCCCACTGGAGGCAGCAGAGCTGAAGGCAGTTATTTCTTAAAGACCCATTAAGATGCTGCAGGGACGTTCCTCCTAATAGATGAAAAAAAAACCTCTGAGCAATCAAAAAGGAGGCTTTTCAAGTCCCATCTCACTTTGATTTTCCATCAAGCTCTCCAAAACATCCAATAACAGTATGCAAAAACATGTTCCTCATAGCCAGAGCAGAACAAAGAGCACATAGACCTTTTGGAGAGGGAGAAGAAAGTCAAGGGGAAGGAAGGTTTGAGAGAAAGTGAAGTAGCTACTTGTCTTTCTGGAGTTTTCTATCTTGCAATTTTACCTACAACCGGAACTGTGAAAATTTGCAGTAAAGTCAGGGAGACCCATTGTGAGTTACTGGACCTTGTGAATTACAAAGTAATTGGAAAAACACAATGAAAACAAGGATTTGCACCATAAAACATTCCTAGTTCTTTTACTGGGATGGCTATAGGCCTGGTTATTTAAAAGAACACTTGCAATATGCTGCCATACTTATGAGGGGGTGCTTAGTGAGGGAAACAAACAAATAATGAAGTCCTAATAAAAAGAGTTCATTGTAAGCAAGAAGGGCAACATTATTACAGCAGTGAAGATGACAATTATGAAGAAATAGCCAGAGCTAAATGGGTTGTCCTGGATTTTATAAGAAGGCAGATTAATGAAAGTATATTTGAGACTCTTGCACAAATCCTCAGTCCTCTCTGTTTCAGAGGCCACATCCTCCATGCACAGGTGGCACCCCAAGGCAGAGCTCAAGCCCCTGAAACAATTACGTGCAGGAACAAGGAGCCTCCTCTGCAGCCACTCTTGTCCTCCTGCAATCCATCAGCATCCTTTTTCCCCTTCCAGTTACTGGTTCCAGCCTGGACATCTGGGATCTAGCAGCATAGTAACATTGAGCACTGGAAAGGATCGTTAAGCTTAGATGATGGCAGCACCTCCACGGCTGTAGCAGGAGTGAGGCTTTCATCTGGGAGGAATCTGGCCCCAGATGAGGTATTCTATCATGATACATGGCACAAAATAATGCAGATAATACAAAATCCTCTGTCATAACACCAACAGACTTCAAAATGGGTAGAGATCTTGTGCAGGCACAGCAACAGGTAGAGTTCCATCCACTGTTTGCCTGCTGGAGCACCATGGGGCTGCACGAAGCAAACTGCATCACCAGGCAAATCCTGAGGTCCCTGAAAGCCTCAGATACTGCTCCAAAAAAAAAAAAAAAAAAAAAAAAAAGAAAAGGTTGTTCTTTGCTTTGTCATTTCTCTCTACTTCCAGCTGTGATATTGATACTCACCCTTCACATGTTTAGTAATAAATGAGGAGTGAGTACAAGATGATAAAAAAGTTACTTTCCCCTCTTTTTTTTTTTTTTTTGCTTTCTGTGGATTTGTTACAAGTGTGCTAGCTAGTGATGGATGAGTTTAATCCTTGCCCTTTTTCTAAGATCTCTTATTATTTAATGGTGTTCTTGTAGTTTTCTGATCTATATCTACAAAGGGAACTTTGTAATATGTAATGTCTGCTTTAATGGACTTTCAGGCTTGTATAAATCACCTGAAACTGGTACTCATTGTTGAATATATATTTCTGTGGCAGAAAAGTGCCCACAGCCCCTTTGAAAATACCACCTGCTGCTTCTTCACCCTCTTAGGTTTTTTTTAAACACTTTCTAACAATCTTTCTTCCTTCTTCCCCTCCATCCAAAAACTCTGAATGCTTTTGGCATTTGAAGAAACCAAATCCTTCAAATTGTTTTGCTGTTGATTTGTTTTGGCCCTATACAGCCTCAGAAGGGGTCTATACAGCCTTATAGAGCCCAAACAGCCAGCATACAGCCCAAAAATGGGTCTATACAGCCCCTATTGAGCCCAAACAGCCAGTATACAGCCTCATTAGGGGTCTATGCAGCCCCTATAGAGCCAAACCAGCCCCTATACAGCCCCAGAAGGGGTCTATGCAGCCCCTATAGATCCTAAACAACCCCTATACAGACTCATTAGACTGTGTGGTGGCCATTTTGTAGTGGGGCAGGGGAAGCGGCAGCCATCTTGTGGTGGGGCAGGGGAAGCGGCAGCCATCTTGTGGTGGGGCAGGGGAGTGGCAGCCATCTTGTGGTGGGGCAGAAGTGGCGGCCAATTGCTGGTGGAGCAGAAGAAGTGGCAGCCATCTGAGACTTCACCTGGAGTATTGCATCCAGTTCTGGAGCATTCAACATAGGAAAGACATGGACCTGATGGAGTGGGTCCAGAGGAGGGCAACAAAGATGATTAGAGAGCTGAAACACCTCTGCTATGAGGACAGGATAAAGGAGCTGGGGTTGTTCAGCCTGGAGAAGGCTCCAGGGTGATCTTATAGCCACCTTCCAGTACCTGAAGGGGGCCACAGGAAGGCTGGAGAAGGGCTGTTTACAAGGGCCTGTAGTGAAAGATTGAGGGATAATGGGTTTAAATTAGAGAAGAACAGATTTGGACTGGATATCAGGATGAAGTTCTTTCCCTTGAGGGTGGTAGAACAGTGGAACAGGCTCCCCAGGGAGGTGGTTGAGACACCATCCCTGGAGATATTCAGGGTGAGGTTGGACAAGGTTCTGAGCAGCCTGGTCTAGTTGAGGGTGTCCCTGCTCCCTGCAGGGGGGCTGGACTAGATGACCTTTGGAGGTCCCTTCCAGCACTAACAATTCTATGATTCTATGATTCATTAGGTGTCTATGAGACCCTATAGAGCCCAAATAGCCCCTGTACAGCCTCAGAAGGGATCCATACAGCCCCTATATATTCACATTAGGGGTCTATGTAGCCCCTATAGAGCCCAAACAGCCCTTATAGAACCCCCCTATGTGTAGGGGCTATATGTATACTCAGAGTCATGCAGCCCCTATAGAGCACAAACAACCTCTATACAGCCCCAGAAGGGATCTATACAGCCTCTATACACCCTCATTAGGGTTCCCTATACAGTCCCCATACAGCCCAAACAGCCTCTATACAGGCCCTATACAGCCTAAGAAAGGGTCTATACACTCCCTATTGAGACCAAACAGCAAGTATACAGACTCATTAGGGGTCTATGCAGCCCCTGTAGAGCCAAAACAGGCCCTATTCAGCCCCAGAAGGGGTCTATACAAAGCAATCACTGGGGGGGAATTGGCGGGTTTGGTGCTCCTGAGGGTGGCTCTGGTGCCTCCAGTGTTGGTGTGATGGCCCTAGAGGTGGCTTTGATGCCCCTGGAAGTGACTCTCCTGTCCCCAACACCCTCTATAATTCCCCAGGTGTGCTCTGATGCCCCCAGTTGTGGCTTAGATGCCCCTGTAGATGCCTCTGATGCCCCTAGTGCCCCCTATTCCACCCCCCACCCCAGGGGTGGCTCTGATGTCTCCAGAGGAGGCTTTGAAGCCCCTGAAGGTGCCTTTTTTGCCCCCCAGGGGTGGCTCTGGTGCCCCCAGGTGTTGCTTTGATGCTCCCAGGGGTGCCTCTAATGACACCAAACCCCCCAATTCCCCTCCAGCGATTGCTCTGATGCCCCCAGGGTTGGCTTTGTTATTTCCAGGCTTCTATGTGTTTTCCAGGCTGTGCCCCGAAGCATTGGCAGGAGCTACTGACCCCAAGTCCCAGTGAGCTTTTGGTGGCTTGTGGCTTCAAGAACCTCCCTGTTCCCGAATGTACAGCATGCCCCCAGGTGAGGGTCTGGTGACCCCAGGGGTGGGTTTGGTGCCCCTGAGGGTGGCTCTGGTGCCCCCAGTATTGGTCTGATGCCCGCAGTGTTGGTCTGATGCCCCCAGAGGTGGCTTTGATGTCCCTGGAGGTGCCTCTGATGCCCCCAACACCCCTTATTCTACCCCAGGGGTACATCTGATGCCCCCAACCCCACCTATTCCCCTCCAGGTGTGGCTCAGATGCCCCTGGAGGTGCCTCTTCTGCCCATAGGGGTTCCTCTGATACCCCCAGCCCCCCCATTCCACCCCAAGGGTGCCTCTGATGTCTCCAGGGGTGGCTTAGATGCCTGTGGAGGTGCCTCTTATGCCCCCAGGGGTGCCTCTGATGCCCCTAAATGCCCCCTGTTACCCCCCAGGGGTGGCTCTGATGCCCCAAGGGGTACCTCTGATGCCCCCAAACCCCCCTATTCCCCCCCAGCGATTGCTCTGATGCCCCAGGGTGTGGCTTAGATGCCCCTGGAGGTGCCTCTCCTGCCCCCAGGGGTGCCTCTGATGCCCCTAAACGCCCCCTGTTACCCCCCAGGGGTGGCTCCGATGCCCCCAGGGGTGGCTTTGTTGTTTCCAGGCTTCCATTTTTTTTTCCAGGCTGTGCCCCAAAGCGTTGGCAGGAGCTATTGACCCCGAGTCCCGATGAGCTTTTGGTGACTTGTGGCTTCAAGAACATCCTTGACCATCCTTGAACATACTCAAGAACTCTCAGAACATACTGAGAATGCTGATACACACAAAAATCTTCCCTCTTGCAGTAGCTGATGGAACTTATTCTCAGCAGCTGCCCAGGAGGACAAAGGTAGTCCTGAGCATGGGAGGGTCCAGGAGTGCTGGCAGAGTTCACCGCCAAGCTCAGCCTGACTCAAAGGCTACCCAGCCCATTTTGTGCCCAGATACCCCTGCACAAAAGGCCCTTGCTGGCTCAGGGGAAGAGGTTGACTTTTCCTTGTTGGTGTTTTTTTATTTTTTCGTGGGGAATGTTCTCTATAACCTTAGGAACAGGAAATTACCTGTTGGCCCCAAAAGAAAAAATTTGTATGCTAAAGCAATCGAGTTTTGGAACTAGTTAGATATGGGAATACTAGAGACTCCTGATTGTCCTCAGAATCAGAAAAAAATACCTTTACATCACCAAAGCAATAGAAGGAGGTTTTGTGAGCAGGAAACGTGCTGGTTCAGTCACAGGTCCTATTCCCACAGGTCAGGCCTATTCAGTCACAGGTCCAGGGTACCTATTGCCAGGGTATCTATGTAGCAAGTTTGGAGTTAGGTTGATGGTTTTTGTGTGTCTGTCTCTATTTCTAAGTAACTTAACAAAATGCTTCAATTTTTCAGGTTCAAAACACTTCAGCTTCTGTGATTCAGGTTTGTTCATTCTCCTCTTGATTCCAAATGCCAAATCTAGCATTATAGACAGGAGGGGAAGGGTGCAGATTGAAACTGGACTTTTCCAGACAAGGACTGAAACACAGATGGCACATTATCTAAGTCTGCTGATTCTATTTGAATTAGCAGCAGCTACAGCTGAGAATAAAAAGGAAAGAGGCATCATCTTAATTTTTCATCAGTTTATTTCTGTATCTATTCTTTATTTGAGAGAACAGGTTAATAACTAAGTCTTGCAGGAGACATT
This sequence comes from Corythornis vintsioides, assembly GCA_025447755.1. Classification (NCBI taxonomy): domain Eukaryota; kingdom Metazoa; phylum Chordata; class Aves; order Coraciiformes; family Alcedinidae; genus Corythornis; species Corythornis vintsioides. Next base: position 21,734 of record JAOEGS010023027.1, read on the forward strand.
TGTAACCTTGGCAACTTGTTGTGCTCTCAC
>JAOEGS010023028.1:9038-22908 GCA_025447755.1 Corythornis vintsioides
AAACAGACTACAACTCTGAGGAAGAATACCAAATCACAAGTTGAGAAGGTGACTAGAATGCAACTGTTAATGTTTTCTACCAAAATGAGAATACAAACTGAGATAGGAAACTTAAAAAAAAAAACAACCCAAGAAACAAAACCACATTTCACTGTCAAGTTGCACTGAGCAGGGGCTTCCTGTAGCAGATGCCAACGTGGATTTAAAGAAAGATGGGGCAAATTTGTAGCATAAAAATCTACCTAGAACTGTTCAAAAGAAGACCCTGCTTCTGACTCAGCAAGTGCTAAAGCCACGGATGGCTGCATCCAAAGTATTAAGGATTAAATAGATCATCTTTAAGGTCCCTTCCATCCCACGATTGTCTGGGATGTTCTGTCTTTATATTCTTCCTTAGGCACTTTCTGGTGTCCACTATGACAAACACACAAAGTCAAATATGATGGTTTAATGAAGATCACACTCTTTCTGGAATACATTTCATTCTAGCTGCACTCAAAAGAACTGAAAAATAAAGAATATTTGCAATGGCAAGGCTCAAGCCTTGAAAAACATTCACATATATGCTTGACTGTGGTCTCATTAATATCATTACCACCCAAACAGAAGTAAATATAAGAATACAGACCCCTAAGGAACTTGAAAAACTTTTTAACAGGGATTTGTCCCATCACATCGGTACTTAGCATTACAAGGCGGGTCAGAATTTCTCTTCCTTCTCCAAATCCCATTAGCTGCCCATCTTCTCTCCCAGCAGCACCAACGCTCCCAGTGACCATCTGGAGCCATCCCGGGGGGATTAGGGGGGCAAATGAGGGGCTGCAATTTAGTTACCGCAGGCTTCAAAAGAACAAAAAGTGCAGAAAGGCGCTCTGAGCCGTACTTACTTCTCAGGCGTTCAGAAAAGCCAAATACACCCCACGCGAGGGACGCTCCTCACGGGGAAAAGGCTCCGGTGCTCTTCGCGCTCCCTCCAGCCCGCGCCAATGACTTTCCCGGGCCACCGCCGGCTCCGAAGACCAGGTACGAAGAAGGTGACCCCGGCTCCTGCTTCAGCGGCGGCCCGGCGGGGTCCCGCTCCGCTCCGTTCCCCTCTACCCCGCCGCATACACGGAGGGCGCGGCTCCCGGGGCCCCGCCCGTCACCTCCGGCCGGGCGGCCGCCGGACGCGGGGCGGCGGCGGGAAAGGGGCGGTGGCGGGAATAGGGAGGCGGGAAAGGGGCGGTGGCTGGAGCCGGGTGGGGAGCGCGAGCGCGCCTAACCCGCCCCCCCCCCCCCCCCCCCCCCCCCCCCCCCCCCCCCCCCCCCCCCGCTCCCGCTTCCCTTCCCCGCCCCTGTTCCTCGTGCGGCCGTTAGCGCGTGGCAGTTAGCGCGCGGCCGCTGCTGAGGCGCGTGCCGCCGCAGGGGCTTCCGCGGGCGCCGCGCGCAGCGGCTGAGGGAGGGCGGCTGAGGGAGGGAAGGCGGCGGCGGTTGAGGGAGGGCGGACGGACCGGCGGCCGCTCCCCGCCTCGCTCCCACTCCTCCTCCCCGCCTCGCTCCCACTCCTCCTCCCCGCCTCGCTCCCACCCCCACAGGGGCTTCGCCCGCGGCCGCCGCCGCCGGCGAGCGCTGGGAGGCGACAGCGAGTCCCCGTCCTCCTCCCCCCCCCCTTCGCCTCGCCGCTGGATCCGCTCGGGGAACGCGTACGAGCGAGAGAGACTTTTACCTTTTCTCTCTTTTTTTTTTTTTTTTTTTTTTTTTTTTTCCCCCCGTTTTCACCCACTATGCTGCGGACGCCGCTGCCCGCGGAGGAGAAGCGGCGGCTCAGCCCGGCGCCCTTCTCCTGAGGAGATGAGGGAGGCGCGGCCGGGCCGGAGCTAGCGCGACCCGCGCCTCTGCCCCGTCCTCCCGCGTCCCCGACCACCATGGGGGAAGAGAGAGAAGCCGCCGCCGCGGCCGCCTCCCACCGCGGCCCCAGCAAAGCTCCGCAGCCCTGCCAGCAGCCGGACGGCGGCGGAGCGGTTCCCCCCCCGGTGCTCCCCGGCGGCGGCAGCCCGGAGAGCCTGCGGAACGGCTACGTGAAGAGCTGCGCGACCCCCCTGCGGCAGGACCCCCCGAGGAGCTTCCTTTCTCTGCTGCTGCTGCCTGCGGCCGCCGCCTGCTCCTCCCGGGCTTTGCTCAGCCTGGGCGCCCTGGCCGCCCTCGTCCTCTCGCTCCTGGCCTTTCACGGCCGGGGCAGCGCCGGGGGCCATCAGGACGGGAGCGGCTGGCGGAGCCCCCGGCCGCTGCACGCCTTGTTGTGCCTGTCCCGCTGCTTCAGCCCGCTCTTCAGCATCGCCTGTGCCTTCTTCTTACTCACCTGCTACCTGGCCGGCGGCAGGCGCTCGGAGCACGGCGGCGGCGCGACCCGCTGGTGGCTGCTGGCGCTGCCCGTGTGCTGCTACTCGGGGGACTTCGTGGCGCTGCAGTGGCTGCTACCCGCCGAGGGGCACGGAGAGGAGCCCCAGCCCCCCGGCGAGCCGCCGATGGTCCTGGGCAGGCTCCTGACGGTGCTGGGCTCGGTGGCAACGCTGACCGTGCTGCGGAGCTCCCTGGAGCTGCGTCGGAGCCTCGTCGTCTTGGTCTTCTCCAGCCTCGTGTGGCTGGTGTCGCTCGGCAGCCTTCCCTCGCTCCCCCCGGCCCTCAGACCGCTGCTGGCCGGCTCGGTCGGGGTGGCAGGCTGCCTCCTGGCACTCTGCGGCGGGGAGCGCGGCATCCTCTCGGCTCAGAGCCGAGGAGCGCACCAGCAGCATCATCACCACCCACGGCTCCCCAGCGTGGAGGAAAAAGTGCCTGTGATCAGACCCAGGAGGAGATCTAGCTGCGTATCCTTAGGGGAAACTTCGGCCAGCTACTACGGCAGCTGCAAAATGTTCAGAAGACCCTCGTTGCCTTGCATTTCCAGGGAGCAGGTAGGTTGCTTTGGAACTGAAGGGAAACTTTAGCGAGGAATGTGCGCCGCTCGCTTTTGCCGAGTGCCGGGGATGTGTGTGCTGTGTGCGTGCTGTCCAACTCCTCTGGGAGAGATGGAGAAAGATGTTAGCGCCGTAGCGAGTTTGCTAGCCTGGCTTTGCGGGATCCGTGCGGTCCTTTGTGCACCGTAATAACGCAGTTGCCGTAGGACAGAAGGCTCGCTCGATTTTCACCGGGTCTTCCTATTTAGAAGTAGTTTTCTCGATTAAGACAAAGCCCCAAACCAAACATCCTCAGCTGTCGGCTGTTTCGTTATTTTGATTATTTCTTTTCCCAAGCCCACCACCTCCTCCAGTGGTGCAGACTACGAGAGAAAGAAACCACCGCTTTCTCAGCTGCTTCCCGTCCACAGAATGCCTGCCAAGCGCTAAAAGAAAGACCAGGTTTTGAGGGATTTTCTTTCTCAGCTGCTGGCGCTGCCCTGGCAGATCGCTCTTTGTTCCTCCCTGCCCCTCTCACCCTCTCGCTGCTCCTCGAACGCTAGCTTTGGGTTGATGTCATTGAGGAGACTTCTGGCCGAAGGGAGAGCTGTTCGCTAGAGTCTGGAGGAATGCCCGAAAAGCTCCGTTTTCTTGAATGGAACTTTGTTGGTTTTCTACCTCCCGGGAAACTTTTCGGCGAGCCTTGTGTTTTTTTGGAGCGAACCCCCCCCGGGTGCGTGGGGTTGGTTTGTATTCGGCAGCTCGCACGGGACTGGCCCCAGGCTGCGGCAAGTGATGCTCAGCCCGGCAGAGGAGGGAGAAGGAAGGGAAGGAGGGTGGTCGATAAACCTGCGCTTTCTGGGAAGTGGCTGTTGCTGCAGAATCCCTCCTGTGCTGCTGTGGGGGCTGAAACTCAGGGACACGAAAGGAAACGTTCTCCTTTTGCTCTGACATGTGTTCCGTAATGAACTCCTTGTGCTCGCCCGTGAGTAGGTCTGAGGAAATAGGAGGTGAATCTGAAATGGTGCCGGGTTTGAGCGTTTCTTGCCCTGCCTTCACACGATAGAGCCCTAGAGCGGCAGCTGGGTTCGCGTAGGTGAAAGCGTGAGAATGTGGGAACAGGCTCCAGAAAAACCTCCTCCTGTAAGTTTCAGACTGTCCAACGCATGCGAGGAAATAAACAACGTTCTCCGAGCAGTTAGGATGTGGAGGAAATACTGTATAATAATTGGCTTTGTTTGTTCCATTCGGCTCCCCTTCTGTCCCGTTTGTCTGCAGTACAGAAAGCTCAGAAAATGTGGTTTCGTTGACCTTTCTAGATGATAGAAGATTATTTGTTCTTCTGCAAGTTACTAAATGCTTCCTTTGATATTCGGCTCGCTTCCTAAAGGCATGTGCATATTTCAAGTTAAGGCATTTATTATTCTTTAAGTAACATCATAAATGTCAACCATAACTAAATACATAGAATTTATTGACGGTACTTAAATCATACGTGTTCGTAATAAAATGCAACTGTTTGGTAGACTTCCAGAATTGATATCTTGGTTACCACTGGAAGTGAACGGAGACAACAAAGAGATTGGAAGTTCTTTGTTTTCCTATTATGCTTTACAATAAATATCTGTGATTTATTAAGCACGGTGGAAATGTCATGCATCGATGTTCCGTGCAGTGCTTTTAAAAGGACAGCACAGGTTAAATCCTCTGATCCAGACAGCTGATAAAACATCATTGTTTGGGCAGAGGAGACGGAGGGGAGAAGTAAGCCCTTAATGTTTGACTTGATCTGAATAAACACTACAAGGTTTTTCTGATGCTTCCTTGAAGCTGAAGGAATGTGTGCACTTAATGCTTTTCAGACAGCATTTCTGACCTGAGTTTTCTTTAAGGACTGATGGCTTGTTTTGCAGATCTTTATAAAACATTGCAATGCTTCTATTCCAATATTGCTATTTGAAGAGTGAGTTTAATGAGCGTTGTTAGGAAGATCAGTGGAGTAGCAGGAAAGTGGTGCAGGTCCCCCATGACAGGGATACTTGGATAAATGAGTTGCTATATTCATCCTTTTAGATGTATTTGGCATGATAGTTATGAACCTCTTCAATCAGGGGCACATCAGAACAAACAAGGGAGATTGACTCTTAGAGTAGCAGGTTGGAAGGGACCTGGAGGGGCATTTGGGCCAACCTTTCCTGGGAAAAGCACAGTCCAGACAAGCTGGCCCAGCTCCTTGTCTTAAAAGTGCCCAGTGTTAGGGAATCTTTCCTGGGGAGATCATTCCAATGGTTGATCATTCTCACTGTGAAAAACTTCCCTCTTGTGTAGATTTTAGTTACTCATCGAGGAAAATAGGGAATGAAGTATTAACCTTAAGCTTGTAGTTACTTGTTATTTTGAAATTACTCTCTGTTCAAATGCATGAGGGAATAATTATATTGATTTGCCTTTTTTTTCCATTAATAAGCTGAAGCAAACAATTCTAAGGGGTCAGTGTCCATGGAGAGAGGGTGTGGGGGAGCAGGTGTGTGCACGCTGGAACTGAGTGGAATATCACTGTTTTCTGGGGTGGAAGTGGAAAGAGAATCTAGGAGCACAAACCTGTACATGCTTCCTAACTTTAACAGTCCCTGTGACAAATATTTAGAATATTTTCTTCTGTACTTGAACAGGTATGGCAACTATAATGCTGGAAGGCTGATCAAACTGGATTACCTTTATTCTTTCCTTTTATATGACAATTCATGCTCACTTTAGCCACCAGAGCCTACAGTTTCATACTGTGTGGGGTTTTTCTGCTGTATATATGGCCAGCAATGTAGTTTGAGGTGGGAGGAAGGAGTCTTGAATAGTATCTTTACATTTTTATATGAGTATACTTAAATGCTATTGTTCAAATATATAAATGCACATAGAAGGAAGCAATATTACTAACATTTAAGTAAAAAAAGTATTCAGATGCAGTGACTCTTCTGAACTTTACTATATTAACACATCTGTTGACAGAGATGTCTATTATTTTAGCATTAAACAGGGTTTTTTTTATTCTTTATCTTGGACTTAGAGGCAAATTGCTTATTAGGCTAATGACTGCAGTATTGATTGGTATTACAAATGTAGTGTAGATGATGTTTTGATTGCATGTATTAATTGGATGCTGATCTGTTGGCTGTACCTACTGCTATCAGAAGGTTTCTCTTGGCCTTTTGCATGTGTAGCACTGTATTGATTTTATCACATGGGAGCTAAATCAGAACTTCAGAAACCTGTGAGTCTAAAATTTTAAATTTATGAAAGGAAATTGTGGAGGGACAAAAGGTTGCCAGGAGTCTCTGGGCTGGTATGGGACAGAGTGCACACTGGGTGGTAAACTGTGCACTCTGAGGTTCAGTCTGCAAGGGAAGGGGTTACAAGGAGTCAGGTTCATTTCCCTGAAAGCAGCTCATCTTTTGTCACAGCCTCTGTGTGCTCGTGTGTATGTCTGACAGTACCTTCCCCACAGCTGAACTGACAGTGCTATGGCCTCACAAGTTTCACAGATGCCACATTTCAGCAAGCTGAATGAGCAGTGTGAGTGGGAAGAGACCCTGTGGAAGATGCCTCAACACAGGGCAGGTTTTCAGAGCCAGCTGTACTCTAAATCCACATCACAGTGTCTGATGTGAGTACCAGAACTGGGGGGTGGGGATTCTGTTCAGACCCTCGACCTGATTTGGCATTGATTGGAAAGTTGCACCTGCTTTGGTTTTCAAACTTCATGCAGCCTTCAATGCATCATTCAAGAAAATCCCTGAACAAAGCCAGGTCTAACTATCAGGTCTGGAGCTCAGAAGCCAGTTGCTGAAGATGGAAAAGAGTAAATCTTGTGCTTTAGTGCAAAGATAAGGATTACAGACAGGGAAGCTGAGCTGCAGCCTGTTCTGTCACTGATGCAAAACCTTGTGGAGGAAAACGGAGAAACTTCTGCCCAACAAATGAGAAGGGAGGGCAGACCACAGGAGGCCATAAACATAGAATATTTTGCTGGAATTTCACCCATTTTTACACAATAACATTATGTGAAAGAATAATTTAAGATGACAGTAAGGGGGAGCAAAAGGAAATGCTGAATTTCAACATGACTTTTTCAGTGGGTAAAAACAATGCAAGATGAAATGGCATAAGAGAATACATTTTAATGAAAAAAATTAATGGAAATTTTCTGCAACTTAATAGCAGGAGTGAATCAGGCAAAGAGAGGGCAGGGCAAATTGCATAATACATGAGTTAACATTCGTGAAGCATAAAAATTAGCAGTGACAGTAAGGATCCAGTGAAAGTAAGAGAGGACTAGAGCTTCCAAATGGCCAGGAACCACAGATACTAATAAATTCCAGTTCACAGGGTGACAAATAAACAGCTGTGTGTGGGAAGGGAAGTGTGACAGAAGCAGATCAGAGATATCTGCCCTGAAGGAAGACCAGCCTTACTGGTGAGTCTGACAAAATGAAGTGTTCTAGGAACTCGGGCTGACATCACAATGAATGAGTGCTGAAATGAAATGGTTTCTGGAGAATCTGATATTTGCAAATGGCTCATGCAGCTTTGGGAAAGGGTGGCATTCAGCCACAGGCAGCTGGTGACCAGAAATAAGTTCTGGTGTGTTGGGCCATCCCTACTTCATAGCTTTCATGAAATGAAATGCTGAGCCTCTCTTTTAACCTTAATTATTGGTCATGTTATATTTTCTTTTTGGTGATATTAAACCCTTTTAATAGGAGATAAAAAGGCAGTCTTAGACTAGGCTCACTGTCTGCATCCTGAGCATAATCTTTGTTCCTCTGTGACCTAAAATTTAAAGTATTCACATTTAGGGTCTTTTTACTTTTCTTAGGATCGGTTTAGTATTACAGATTCAATTTTAACATATTTTCTTGGTCTTTGAAATGTCTTTTGTACATTTCAGCTAAGCATTGTTATGTGATAACTTTGCCACCAAAGGAATATAATTTTCTTCCTTCTCTCTAGAAGATTCTCTTAAAGGAATGATAATTTTTGAGTATACTAAGTTACTAATGTAGGATAAGAAGTACAATTTTTTGAAGAACAGGTATCAGTGGGTCTATTGTCCAGAAACATGCAAATATTTGTCAACATTGGATGACTGATAGGGAGATCCCCGAGGATTAGTGTTTATCTGCTGTGTGGGAGATACATGGTGGCTGTGCATTGTGAATGCCTTATGCAGTGGATGGCCTCTTAGCTGGGCTTGAACTGCAGAAACAAACACTTTTTGTGAGCTTTCTGTGAGGCAGGGATTGATCTCTCTATTTATAGGACATCATTAGCAGTTAATAAAATTCACTGTCACACATGTAGTTTAATGCTGTTAGCTTTAAAATGAAAGGAATGTTTTTGAGAGAAGTCTAAAGTGATTATTGTCTTGATTAACATCCACACCAGCCTTTTATTTCCTTTGGTTTGCCACAGAGTGTAACAAGTAAAGGCACTCACAGGCTCTTTGATGCTTGCTTTTGATATTATGTAGTTTCTTAAACGTTCTCAGCCCTTCATTCTCCTCATTACATGGTATGAAGTTGAATTTCAGTGATGTGAACTGCATTTTTGTGGATGGAAGCAGTCACAGTCTCACGTGTGGGTAGGAGGGAGGGAAATCTCTGTTGGAAACATGAAGGTGTGATAAGCAGACTGGAAAAGTTTTGACCCTGCTGTGCCTGTGAAATGCCATCTGCTCTGGCACTGCCCAGAGGAGCTGTCTCAGGCTGCAGGAGTACAGGCACACAGAGTTTTCTCTTGGCTGGATGGGGCTGGGAGAAGCAGGCTTGGTTTGGCTAGAGGAAGGATGAGTGTTGGTCAGGGCTGGATGGGGCTGGGAGAAGCAGGCTTGGTTTGGCTAGAGGAAGGATGAGTGCTGATCAGGGCTGGATGGGGCTGGGAGAAGCAGGCTTGGTTTGGCTAGAGGAAGGATGAGTGCTGATCAGGGTAATGCTGCTGCTGTTGAGGCTGGCCATAGAAAAGCCCCCTGGAACACAGCTGTACACTGTGTGTAATGCTCATGGGCTGGGGTAAAGCAACAACCCAAGGGGTGACAGGGCCTTGCTTCTTCATTCTGTGTTAGCATGGGATGGAGCAGTGCTCACCACACCCAGCTGGTGCTGTGCCCCTGTGTGTGCCCTCTTTCTGCCCTCATATCAGCTAACTGCACCTTCAGGGTGGCACAGCACCCACTGGGAGCTCCCTGGGGCATGCTTACAAAGCCACCTTCAAATGAAACCTCAAGGAGAGAATTTCAGTTGATTACCCATCCAGATTTCTTTTTTAATAGTTAAAAGCTGAGGAATGTTGCTGAGGAGCTTTCATGATTAAAGAAATGTAGCTTGTCTATCTGGTTACCATAACAGCTTTGTGCTCTTATGACAAAGCACAGTTGAAAGTATTTTGATTAACTACAGAAAAATGAGTAATACTTGTATAGCAAAGCACTGATTAGAGTCTGCATCAGAGTTTCTTGATACTTTTTATTCACCGTAGCAGAACATTTCCATGCTGTGGTAATATTGAAAATCCTTTTTTTTCCTATTATTTGGAGTTCCTGATTGAAAAATTTTAAGACAGAAGAGTTTGAAATAGCTTGTGTGTTAGTGATCAGTCTTTTTTTTGTCATTGCTTTTAAGTAATTAATTTTTTTATAAGTGGCAGCCTCTTCATTAGATGACAAAGAATTTTAAAAGAAGCATAAAAATGATAGGTTAGCAAGTAATTTTTTTGTGATGTCAAGGTGAAAATAAGAAAACTGAGCAGATGGAGCACAGACAGATGCTGGCTACTGCTTTTCCAGGTGATCTGTATTTCCAGAGCCCCTGAAACACTGTCTGTGATATCTGACTTCTACAGGGTGTTCTGAAGAAGAAAATATTGCTTCAGACTGTGTGTGAAGGATAACAATTTATTTTTTAAGAATAAAAATAAAAACTAAAGACCCTGAGCTTCAGTCTTGTTAAAATGAGTAAAACTACATACGTATGAAATTTGCATAACCAGTTAGTAACATATTTAAGGATAACATTTCAGAACAAATTGCTTTAGAAACTGATGTTTTATCTGTAAATATGAAGTCAGTATCTCGTTCAGGAAAGTATCTTACAACATCAGAAAAGATTCACACTTTGTTTCATAGAATAAAGTTATGCTGGTTTAGGATTTACTGCAGAAGCCAAAGCAGCTTTAGTAATGGACCTGTGAAGGTGTATATGTAATTTTTACATATAGGTGTCTTATTTTATTTTATAGGTGTCTTATGTCATTTTTTCTGGTATGAGACTAGTTGCTGTTAAAATCTCATTGCTAAAGACCTGTAAGTCTCCTCTGCTTTCCTTAACACTTCCTCTAGTAGGCAGCTCCCTAGAGTCAGCAGAGCACTTAAGCTTTCAAGTGGAACAGAACATGTGTTTTACAGTATTTAAGGGTCGAGATTATGGTCCTTACTTGTTTAAAAATTCACAGGGTTTAATGTCATTTACAGCTTTAGCCCTCTAGTAGCAAATGTTGGCAATCTCAGATGAATACATTCTGAAAGCTGTGCCCCTTTCTCCTGCCCTGTGATGGTCAGGATTGGTGTCACTTCAGAGGGCACTTCTTTATTTTGCATTATTTGGGCCTTGAAAGCATGAGAAATACAATTTCCCAGGATATTTAAGTTCAGTAGAAAATTGCTTCCCTGCTTGTCTTGTCTCACTCAAAATTTCTTTCTCTTTCCCTGTCGTTATCTATTCTGAATTTTACAATAATTTTTAACACCTCTGCCTTCCAGTGTGCTCTTTCTCAATCATACAAGACGAGGAACATAATTTGCTCCAAAATTACCAGTATATTTCATCAAAGACATAAAGTTCTGACTGAAAACATTTTTAGAAACTTAGCAAGTCTATTATTGGTTTTAAAGAGTGTTGAATAATTAGTAAAGTATACTTTATAAACTAGAATTAAGTATTTCTTTGCATTTCAGCATTATTTTTTGTAGACTCTCTTAACGTCAGTTTGTAAGCCCTTAATGTGCAGGGCGTTGTAGTTCTGAGCCCCCTGTTTACTACCCAAGGAGATCTGTGTCTTTGGTGGTATCACAGCTGAAACAACCTTTTGTTTGCTGGCTTGAGGGGACAGAGGTTTTCTAGGTTGGTTTTTTTTCTGGTTGGTTTATTTGTTTCCTTTGAGAAGACCAAGCCTTTAGCCATCTTGTTTGTATTTTTACCTCTTTCCTAGGTAAGCCTAGGAGGGAGAAGCAGGAGTGGTGCAGCAGTAGCCAGGGTAGCAAGCTGGCTGATGGGAACAGAATGAACCCTGCCTCAGAAAATAAACACTGAGCATCTCACCCATTTCTTCCCCATGCAAAAGGGAGGGAAGGAATGAGAGCATTTGTGTTTGTCAATGTACCTGCCTGCAATGTTTGCAAGTTGTAAGAAAGCTTTGCCTGAGCTGTATAATGCTGACATTTCTATTTGAATTTGAGTTGTTCCATTCTGAGTACAGCTTGGGTTGTAACAGGGTCAGTAGGAACAGAGGAATATTTTCTCTCTTTTCTTGAGCTGCATTTTTCTCAAGGGTAAGCAAATTTAGTGGACTTTTAGGGAACTTTTTTTGTTTGTTGGGTTGTTTGTTTTTTAAGGAAATTTGGAACTTCATTTCCAGTTTCTGAGTAATATTTTGGCTCAGCATATCTGTTAGATTCTCAGCTGTGTCCCAGGTCTTTCTTCCTATGAGCTCTACATCACTTTTTGAGATGTTCTGCAGCAGTAGCCCTGCAGATCTCAGGAGGAAGAGTAAGCCAGAGTCAAAAAGAACAGTGAGCCTCTTGCATCTGTCTTGTCATGAGCATCATCTGGGAGATATCTGGCGTGGTGGACAGAGCTGCATTTTCCTTCTTGTGTCCCAGAGTATAGCAGAAGACAGAGCTGGAGAAAACCTGTGCAGGATGATGTCTGTAGATTGTTATAAGTCAGATCACAATTCATAGTATAGCAAAAGTACCAAATAGTGTGAATTTGGAGGCTCTTCTAGAGGCTCTTGGAGATGCCAGCCTTCTTGTACAGATCAGTTACATAACTGAAGTGCTTGGCTGGTACCTATATTCATATTTACAAGTATTCCCTTGCTTTTTTCCTGAGCTGGCTTTCCATTCAATTGAAGAAAAATGTCAGGAAAACATTTCTTTTTCCACATTTCTTCTTTTCTTCTGCCTTCCTACCCATTCTGTATCAGAAGGAGGAGGAATGCAGGTGGATGTGAAGAAGTGAAGGAAGGATGCAGAGGAGAACTGTACCAGCAGAGTGGGAAAGCTGCTGAGGTCAGCATCTCAGCCGTGCTTTGCTCTAAGTGCAGATGCTTCCAAGTAGCTGGAGATTGACTCAGCCAGAGCCTTGATCACACTGTGTAAATATGGCAGCCCTTTTTTTAGGTCTTATTTTCTGCCCTAGTTGCCAGTGCACACCTGCATACCGTTCTTCAGAGTGTTATTTCCAGCCTCTCATTTGTCTGTACTCCTGGGATTTTTGGTCTAAAACTTCCTATTCTGTTTTTTGGAACGTGGCTAAGCTTTGGTACTAGATCTGAACAAGAAGCTTCCTGAGAAACTGGGCAATCCACGATGTATTTGAAAGAACGAGACTTCCAGTTACTGAACAATCAGGGCTGGTTTTGATCTGGTTTTAGAGAACTTGTGACCTGTACTGAGCAGGTTGGCTCTGCAGGGACCTGGGAGAAGCCCCGAGGGTCTCCTGTTGGGGCAGCCTGATGTTCAGTGCCAGCTGTCTGGTCAGGAAGCTGCTGGGGAGGCTGAGCACTCGGGGGATTTCCCGTTCAAAACACACTGGGTGCATCAGCCAGCCAAGGTGGGAGACTTCTTTCTTCCCAGCCACACATTCATGTGCTTTTTGCCTTGCTGAAGCATTGAATTTTTAACCAAAAAAACCCAAACCTCTTTATTTTTGTCTTGCCTTGTTGCTTTCTCTACCCCACAGCTGTTTGCTAGTACGGAACACCAGCCGTGGCTTACACCGGATAAGCACCAATGTAGCATATAAAAACCCTGCTGAAAAGGGTTCTTTGCTGTTTATTCCTGTCCTGAAATGACCAAAATCCAATTCACTTTTACAAATAAACTCCAAAACGTTACCTTTTTGGCAATATATTGTCAGAAAGGCCAGCATGTGCATTTTCTAAGGTTTAATTTTTTGTAGGGTTGTGTGTGTGTGGTGGTTTTGTTTTTCATGTGCTGTAAGAATCTGCTGTTTCCCTTCCAGGAAGGCAGCTCGCTGCTCAGATCCCCGCTCTATGGTTTTTTACATCAAAATAGTGTTGTTTTTCTTGGTGTTTGCAGTAGCTGGTTTGGGATACAATTGTGGAATGTGCTTTCTACTTCTCTGTGAATACACTTACGCCTGAAGTGAATTTATAGATTTTATTGGTGATTCTACCCAATAAAATCAGGGTAATTCTGGAATTCTAAAGTTAAACTCAGAGATAATTTGGTGTTCTATGTGAAATCTGCAAGTGACTTTTTTTTCAAACTTAATTTGTGTCGGAAGCCTTTGGTAGTGCAAAACGCAAACTAAAAAGTTCGGTACTTTTTAAATTAGGCTTTTCCTTCTCCATTAAGGAAACCGCAGAGTAGGCAGAGGTGTGAAAAGTGGAGAAGCCTGTGCGGACAGGCTGCGGGCAGGGAAGGGTTAAGGCGGGAATGGCCGGGCGGGCAGTGCGGGGTTGAGGCGGGACAGGGCTGAGGCAGGACAGGGTTAAGGCGGGAGAGCAGGATGCGGTGCCAGGGCTGAGGCAGGACAGGTTAAGGCGGGAGAGCAGGACGCAGCGCCTGCACTGTCAGGGCTGAGGCAGGACAGGGTTAAGGCGGGAGAGCACGATGCGGTGCCAGGGCTGAGGCAGGACAGGTTAAGACGGGAGAGCAGGAC
>JAOEGS010023028.1:29002-47248 GCA_025447755.1 Corythornis vintsioides
CCTGCCCAGCTAAGAGCACGGGCAGCACACAGTGCAGTCTGCCTGGGGAGCAGGATGGATGCAGGTGGAAATTCTGGCTGGCAGAAGAGAAAGGCTGAAATATTTTGCCCAAACTCCTGGTTGTGGCTGCTGAGCTGTCAGAAGCTCAGTGTTCTATGAACTGTGGCCAGTGTCAGTGCTGACAGGGGCATAAGACCAGACTAGACAACTCTCATCCCATTTCCCCCCCTTATTTTCCATCCTGTCTTACCCAGGGGCTCCCAGTCAAAACCTTTACCTTTCTTTGCAGTTAGAGGCTTTGTTCTCCAGGGAAATGCACTGCGTGCTGACTGGTTACAGTCCTGCCTTGGCTGAGGGAAATGAAACATGCCTCAGGCAGAAGTGAGGTCAGAATCTCTCACGTGTTTTCTTGTATTGGTACTTACAGCTGCTATGCTAAAATGCTAAAAAAAAAAAAAATAATGCACTTGGTTTTATTGGATATCGTTATACAAAATAAGAGTTTTGGTCTGTCTCTGCTTGGAACTCTTATAAAGCAAAGAATCCTTTGACAAAATGCTTAAAGACAGGACTTTTGGTGGATAATATTTTGTCAGAAAATTTCAACAAGGTATTAAAAATATTGCAGATTTTCTAATGACATAGGAATATTAGTATTATGATGGATAGTGCTTAGTGAACTGATGTAAATTTAGTTTTCATTTCATAACTTCTTGTAAGGGCCCTCTGTAATTTTATTGATTTTATTTGCTTGAAGGATAGCTGCATTCTGCTGTGCTGGTAATGATTGTGTGCCCTGGATGTTCACACCAAAATCTCTTCACTTTAAGGAAGTTACACAACTTTTTTTTATTAGCAGTTATTGTCAGTGTCAAAAATAGAAAAAAAAACCCCATTGAATTACAGTTTTTGCATTTTTATATTTAAAACATGTTGCTTAGTATTGACTAGTTTCATAACCTGTATGAATTGTACAGTATGCTTTGGTTTAAAAAGCTATTTTGAGTTACCATCAATAGACACTGAGAAACTTCATTTGCTAGTTTGCAAAGTAGTAGGTCATATGACTGTGTCCTGAGGCAATTAATTAGAACTATTTAAGTGTGATAGTGAGAGTTAACCTTGTTCAAACGGAGTAGTGTGAGTCACTCAGTGTTTGGAATAGCAAGTTTCCACATAACTGCTTTTTCTTTTTTTTTTTTAAGCAGCAAGATGATTTTTTAATTAAAGAGTAAATAAGTTAAACTGTTCCATTCTGCAAATGAATCAGCATTTCTAAGTAGCTTTTTCTAGTCTTTAACCAATTAATTTTGTGAGCTGCAAGCTGAGTTTCCTCAACATTTTCTGGTGTCAAAGCTTTAGTCTTGAACTTGCACTATTTCTCAACATCGAAGTCCTTAGAAGCTAAAGCATCTTTAGCAAATACAACCCTGAAGTTTATGTTACTAAACTTTTGTTTCAATAATTTCCCCTTTCCTATTTAATCTTCCTGTTAAATACTATTAAAAGACACTGTCTCATGCTCAAATATCTAGACTTGGTGAGGAATTTTGGTTTCCCTGCCACAGATGTCTGTTCTCCAGGTCATCTCTCAAGTGGCTCTTATGATCTTCTTTTTGGGTGTAGCTCCATTGTTAATTTAATTCATTGGCAATATAACCCTGTATTAAATGATGACCTTGATATTTGTGTATGTGTATGAATGTCTGTTGAAAAATAATCTGAAAATTGTTGGCCATCAAGAGCCTGCTAGCTCCACTATGGAGAAGACTGAAGAAGACACAAAAACCAGATGGAATGAACCTCTGGATACAAGAATACTCTAAATAGAGGCAAAATTCAGAGCTTGCAGCTCCATTGCTGGGTCATTGCTGCTCCAACTTATTTCCCCTCTAAGAAAAATATGTACATGTGAAATATGTTTCTCGTTGCATCTCTCAGTTCACGTTCTGCTTGCAGATCAGATGGTTTGCATGGTTATCATTGATGATGTTTCTATGTATGTGGTGTCTGTTTCAGCACCCAGGGGTTTGTTTCTTTGTTTTAATCATCTAGTTTACGTTGATTAAGGAGTGGGCAACATTCAAACGTGGCTGTTCCTGAGACCTGTTATTAGAACAACAAAAGAGATGTGGTAGTCAGCCTCACATCTTGCTGGGAGACAAAGCTGGCTTTGTAGGGGCATAATACCAACTGGAATTCTGCACCAGAGTGCTTGGCTGCCTTTTTGGTAACAACTGGACGTTTGCTCCTGGGTCTTTGCTTGAGTCACTAGTTGCATTTGAAAGGTTATCCAGGTGGCTTCTGGATGTCTCTGTGTGGGACTTTGCCAGCAGTGAGCCTTGGCCAAGAGTCCCCTGCTGCCCACTGAAGCACAGCTGAACTGTGCCCTAGCCCCTCTGAACCCCCCCAAGTGCAGCAGTTTGAACGGCTGCTTGTTCCCTTTGGCACCTTGATTGTTTCCAGATCCAGGCAGATAAACGATGCTTTGTTCCCCAGGGTATTAGAAAACTGGCGACTCCGTTTTCAGCTGTCGAGCTGGGAGCTGCAACGGGAAGTACATGCAGAATCCTGGGAAAGTTGGCTTAGAGGAATGGAAATGGGAAAGCAAGCTGAAGCAGTCTCTGAGCTGATGGAATCAATGAGCAAGGTTTGCTGAGTTTAGTAGAGCCAGTTTCTTCCTCAGCTTTCTCTGCTTCACTTCCAGACACACTGCTTAGACCTTTGGCTGGTATTGGAATGTTTCAGTTTGGGTTCAAATAGATATTCTTGGCCCATATAACTTCTGGACATTGTCCAGAGACAATATTCTTTAGGGGTGTATTGAAATCACAGGAACAATTTTATCCCACTCCCAGTGGCAGACTGAAAAAACACTGAGAGATGAATGAAGCCACACATTATTTACTTCAGATCAAATCAGTGTTACTTGTTCCTTTTCATGTCTTGCTTTTAGAGAATTTGGGGATGAGTTATGTAAAACTGCATGTCAGGAAGTTTGGGGGTTTTTTAGGAGAGGATTATCCCTGTTTACTGTTTTTTGGTGTTTTTTTTTTCTGCTTTGCATATGGATGGTGGATTTCTTATAGTGGGGTGAAGGGGGAATGTTCCTGATTTTGATCATTTCTTCTCTGTGCTATAGCATATGTTCCAGTTAGCCTGCCCAAATTGGTAGTAATTCTGTTAGCTTAAAGGCAGAGCCAGGTTGTGCTCATTCCATGCAGCTTTTTGATTGGAGATGTGCACAGCAAAAACCTGTGATAAATGCACACGCAGCTACTCCTGTCTCACCAACTAATTATAGTTCAGAGTTGAAAGTGACTTGAACCTGAGGTTTTACATTGGAAAACTGTCAGAAGAATATGAGAATAAGCATTTTGGGCTTTGTAATATATTGACACATTCAGCTTTCTTCTCTGCACTGTCCTTTTTTTAGACCATTCTAGTTTTAGCTTCTTTCTTCGTGTTTTCTTAGAGCCAGCAGGAGGAATGTGAGCACAGGAGGTACAGACCCTCTCTGTTATGATGTCTAACATTACACTGCATTCCTATTAAGCCCAGCTCTGATGAGAAAACTGCTTAATTTCCATAGCCTGAAGCCAGAGAATGCCCTGCTGGAGGGGCAATGTGCACGTTTAGCATTTCACTTCACATCACTTCTTTGGAACTTGTGCAAACGATGCAATTTTATTTTCCTCCCCTTCAATAAATCTCCAGCAGCGTGACAAGTGATTAGAAACTTTGTGTTGCTGCAGAATGAAAAGTATGGGGCAGCTCAGAATGAGGGGTTTCTTTGTGAAGCAAGAAAGAAACCCGTGTGTACAGTTCTCACACACGTGGTTTTATGTTCAAACCCCATCCCTGCCAGATGAAGTTTGGGAAGCTGTCACACACAGCTTTGCAGCTCTGTAGTTTCATGTTGTTTATTCTTCAGGGTCTGAAGCAGCAGTTCTGAGCTCCTTCCACGTCACACGTTTTCACTTGAGGAAAAGAGTGGTGGGATGGTGATTGTCACTGGTGCAGGTTGTTTTGTGAGATCCTTTGTTTTCCTGCGGTGGGAAGAGCAGAGCTTTGTCCCTGTAAACAGTTACCCAACGAAGTTGTTACAGGAGCTGGAGTGTTGTTTACAGATTAAACAGAAGTGAAAGAAGCTCAAAGCTCCTGTTCCAAAACTGGTTACTTGTAAGATTGTTTTTTGGGGGAGGACACACACCAACAGGACAGCGAGGAGGGGGGGAAGGGTGGAAATGTGAGCATTGAAAATGCAGCAAAAACCGATCTATTGCTCTTGCCATTCAGCGCCAGCTATTTAAGCAGAGAAACGTTCTCTGCCAGTCTCCTGAAGTTTCAGAAAAGATCTTTTGTAGTGTTTCTTTGAGTTGGTGTCTCTTCCTGAAGCCATGGCGAGCCCTGCACACTGTCATTCTTTTTCAATTGTAAACATAGTTTCGGTGCTGCCACTTTTGCACCAAACGCTGTTCCTAAGCGACTGCTGACGTCAGTTGGTGCAGCACAAGAAGGTTTGTGTGTTTATCTGCTGTGGGCAGACTCTTAGAAAAAGACCAAAGTATGTAACTAGATTAGGCCAAAGAGATTGCTGCTTGAAATAAGCATACATACTGTTTGCAATGTCATACTTTATTTTTTCTGCATTTTATTTTGATTAGCAGTTGTATCTCGTGTAGCATATGCCACGGTATCGAGTTTGCAGGAGAGGATAAGGAGGGGTATATATTCTTTTGCTCTTGCCTTAAAGGGGTAGCCTGTTTTCTTCTTTTCCACAGTGAGAATGAGATTTTAAAAGGAGCATGGGAAGCTTTCATATACCTGATCTCAAGGTTAGAAAGAGGACTATTAGAAATAAAAGCAGGCATACAATTTCCACTTCAAGCAAAACATATTTACTTAGAGTTTTTTTTGGCCAGAGCCTATACATTTGGAAAAGCTGGAATGATACTCTTGGAATATTTACTGCATGCCTTTGTGTCCAACAGAATTGGAGTGGATCTGGCTGATGACCTGTGTGAGTTTTATTTTTTATTTGTCCCTGATTATACTTTCAGCACACCCACACCGAATAAAAATTAGCTGTAGCAAAAACTCTTTGTATGAGATCTTGTTATGAAAGTAAATAATAGTTCATGGTGGGCCAAAGAATGAAGCTAAAAATGATGGGAAGTAATAGCACCAGATGGTTCAATAAGGCAGGAAGAAAACTGAGAAGCACACAACCTCTTCTTCAGGCTGAAGAATAGAAGCAGCAACTTTCAGAACTAAGTAACAGCTGAGAACAATTGCTCCAAATAAGCTTAAATTACATGAAAATTAAACAAAATGCCCATGGGACATAAGGGGAACATTAGCAAGCATAAAGGTGAAAAGGTTAAGCTAAATAAGGTCCGCTTTGAATGTAGCTGTGGTAATGGTTTTACTGGTCTGGAAGTCTACATCAGTCCTGTGCTTTACCCCCTTCTGTGCAGCCTCTCTGGGTGCTCTGCTTCAGAGCTTCTTCCAGTGAGAGCTTTTTCCTCAGCCTTTCACGTTCCCAGTAAGCACCACTGGTGCAGCCTGGCCTCCCCCTGTGCCCTGGCAGGCTGCTCTTCACACCCCTGCAGCCATGGCCTCCAGGCTTCAGCTTGCTCAGCCCTGTAGGCAGCTTGGTGGGACCCTCTGCTCACCCTGCTTGTCCTGGGAGAGTGTCCCAAGAGCTCAGCAGAGGGGGTGATGGTTTCCCTGTGAAGGCAGAGCAGCCTTTGCTGCCAGGGCACCCTGCAGGCTCCTGTGCAGGGAGGAAGAGCAGCTCTCAGCCCCTGCTGTTCCTTCCCAGGGGCAGGGCTTTGTTTATGGTACTGTTACAGTTCATGAGCTTCCCGTTCTCTCCCTCGTTCCCCCAGCTTCCTCAGGTCCCTCTGGATGGCAGCTCTGCCCCAGCATGTACTGTCTGGTGTCCTCTGTGTGTCTTGTAAACTTGCATTGTTCAGGAGAATGCAGTGGAGTTTAATTCTGCTTAATAAACGTTAAGCAGCTGCAGGTGCTATTACTCATTTGTCCTCACTGCTGCTTCTTCTAGGTCTTTATTGAATTTTCTTTCTCTTTGACCATTTTTTCTTATTATAAGAATCTTTTCTCCAACTTTCAATAGCAATGGTAGAGTTAGGAAATTGTTTAATTCAATAACCAGTTCTTGAACAAATGGTGAAGCAAAAATGGCTCCATCTCAAAGTTCATTTTGTTTCATATTCTGTCTCTGATCTTGATCTAAGCTAAGTTTGACATCTTAAAAGTTAAATATCTTCTATATTCCTGACTTGAAGATGTCATATTAAACAGATTTCAGGGGACCAAAAGACATATTAGAACTTTTTTATACCCATCTTACACATCTGCCTGTCACAGCAGTATCTCCAGAAGCAACACACCAAAGGAAAAATCAATACAAACAGTAATCCTAAGGTGCTGCTTATCATCTTCCCGACTATTACAGGGGCTAATGTGCAATTAAATGCATTAACGAGCATGGCAGGGAAAGAGAGCAGCCAGCATCAGAGGCTGATGGAAGGATAACAACAGGGTAACACAATACTTTCTATTTTCCCCATACCACCTTCCTACACTCTGCAGGGTTTAGAGGCCAGCTTGCCATGTCCCTATCCCACAGCTGTGTGCTCTGAGGCTGAACGCATCAGAGTGCTGCAGAGGTTTGCTGCTGTGGGGCAGGACGGTGGCACTCAGAGCCCTGCCGAAGGAGGCAGATGTTCCTGTGCAAAACACAAACACAACAGCCAGCGATCAGCTGAAAAAGCTGCTGGCTGACAAACGAGCCCTTGCAGGAAGAATTCATTTCCTTCTGCAGGGGAATGTGCTGGGTGAGCTCAGGGAATGGCTGTAGCTGTCTGTGCAAACTTAGAGAAGTAGCTGCATCTTGCAGCTGTCGCTCGGGTTTTTACAAGTATTTGTTCTGCTCTTGTTCACAGACAGCAAACTTTGAATTTTTTGTAAATAAATCGATTCTAAAAAAACCACCCTTTCGGTGTCACTGACTTCAAAAGGCAGCCACAGCAGAGATCCCAAATTACAGTTTTATAGACAGAGAAAAGGTCACTCTTTCCTTCTTAGCTCATGTGTTAACAGTAAAAATAGTTATTTTGTTTTAAAGTCACTTACAATCTTACAGCAATCCTATTGAAAATATGACAAGCTGCTGCTCTGGGATACTATACAAAATACATTGCAAGAACCTGGTTAATTTGTTAAGTGTTTAAACGGTGGCTATAATCTTTCTTTGAATTACAGGTATAAAATATTGAAATTAAATTTTCAAGAACACCTGGGGTTAACCATAATTATCTTAAATTGAGACAAAGCAACAGGCTTTTATTACATTTCTTAATTGCAGTACAACCTATAGCAACCATTCTTGTCTCAGGTTTCTTAGTTACCATCCTGTATGTTCTGTTAGTTTGTGGAACTGTAACCGGGCTCTGATCCAAAACCTTCTCTCTGTGAATTTATAATGGACAAACTGAGAAAACAATTCCCTCCAGACTTGCATGAAATTGCCATGCTGATTCTTGGGAAGTTCTTTGCTGGATTATTTTGAGCAGTTACAAAAAATTACATTTCTAGTGCAGTATCAGAGCAGGTTAAAAGTGCATTTTTTTTCTCACCTAGACTCTTTTTCCATAGGTTTTCAATACTTCTTAAACTGGCAAATACAATTTAAACATTTTTCAACACAATGCAGTGTCAGCAGAGCTCTCCTGATGTCTTGCTCAATGACATAGGAAAATTAAGTTTGAATAAGGAAATGAAATCAATTGGGAAGATGTGTGTGTTAGGATAAGATGCTGGACATGGAATAATCTTTCACTGATCATTGGCTAACAGTAACATTTGGTTATTTTGCTCATTGAACCGTTATGAAAATACAAGTGTGATCTAACTTTGATCCTGTAATTTTCTTCTTCCTGCTTCTCATGTGACTTTTATGCCAGCTCTGAAGTTAAAGAAGTACAAAGCTAGTGTCTTCAGAAATCCCCTGAAAGGCTGGGAGGCTTCAACAGCTACAGCTTGGTTCTGGTTCACACGTGTTCTGCAGCACTGAAGAGGAAAGTTGGCTGATAAGGTGCATTTATAAAGTTACAAATCAAATATTTGTACATAAGTGGTGAAGATGCTTTTTGTTTCTGTAGCCCAAAATAAACACTTCCATGAGGGATAGTTCACATATGGCTGCCAAAAAATAAACCAAAGGGGAAAGGTTTGTAGATAAACTAGGCTGAGTTAGTTTCAGCTCAAAGATGGCAATGCCTGATGTAGTCTCTGGAGGCAATTTGGACACATAGGCTTTATTTTGAGCTGTTCTTTTTTGAAGGCAACCACTTTTAACATGTTGTTAGTTATTCTCTTTTTGTCTTGGTAGCTTTGCCTCATTGTCTTGTTTCAGAAACTGGCCATACTTTTTGGCCAAATAATTGATTCTTTTACGTATGGTAGAGCAGTGATTGCCACTTGCATGGCCAATGGTTACCATCCCCCTTGGAGTTACAGCAGCAGCAAGGGGAATTCCATCCCTGATATCAGAACTTAATCACTTGTTACCATTTGTAGTTCTAACCCTAGCAGAAATGAGGCTTGGAATGGAAATGATCACAAGAGAAAGAAAATTCTTGGGTACTCCTTTCAGGATAAAGGTAAGATGAGGTTAGGGGACAATTCTTTCATAGAAAACATCTACTATTGACATATTTTGACTCTGTGACCTCTTGAGGTTCCTTTCAAATGGAATTATCCTAGAAGACTATGTACCTGTTAGTGTGAACTCTTGTGTAGACATAGCTAACTAGCTTAGGTACTGCTGAGGGCATATTTGCAGTAGCACATAATTCTTTTCAGGCTGTGAATCCTGGGAAAGGAGCTGAGCAAATATTTAAGTACTGAATCAATGTTGAACTCCAGCCACTGTGGCTACTGAGCTTCTACTACCTACATTTTTAGCCTGTAGTTCTCCAGGATTTTTCTAACATACACCTTGCTGGCTTGTGTGAATAAACTAGAGACAACCTGGGACCTGCCACCACTACTCAGAACTCTTCTGTCATTGTAGAAATAGGCACTATAATTTCAGATATCCTGTAATTCTTTCCTTGGGATTCAAACCAGCAGAAAGCTGGAGAGATCCTCATTACTTTGAACAGTACCTCCAACAGCCTGTTAGCTCACTGTGTTAATGGCAACTTGGCAACATGCTCTGGATCCATGTTCCAAAAGCTGCTGGGAGCAGACTACATGTTCAGTGTTCTGAAACATGCATTTAGGATGCTGGGATACATGTGGCTGTGTAGGGCAGCAGTCACAGCACCTGCATGTTCAGAATCATATGATGCCTTTAAATAGAATTGGAACTTCATATTTATGTCACGTTAGCAGAAGCTTTTCAGGCTGCACTCAAGCCAGGAGGTATCAGATGTTTGAGCCTGATGGAGGTGTTCTGCAGTTTAAGCTGGGGGGCTTATCTTGCTGAGACCCTGTTTGTGGTCTGATCCAGTGGAACCAGGTTATATTGTTGTTTAAACCAGCAGGATGATGCTTGTCACTTATTTAAGTGGGTATCCTTAATCACAGTTGCATGCAGAAGAGGAGGGAAGAAAGCACAGGAAAATTAACAGGTTTAAAGTGATAAGCTGCTGCTTGGGCTTTTTTGTTTTCCATTTAACCAGATATTTTAATGTGAAGAACCTTAATGATGTTTTGTTTTGGTTTGGTTTTTTTTTCCTACATGAATCAAAGTAAAAGTAGCCAAATTCCTAGTCTAAGCCTACCTTATTTTAATGTCATTATTAAGAATCTTATGGCTGGTCTCCCTAATAATTAATAATGAACTTTTTTCTCAAAGCACACTTGAATTAGAAAGTAGGCTACACAGTTATCTGTTACTGTAAATTTGCTGCAGGATTATGTTAATGCTTTTACAAAATACAGTGATAGATCCAAAATCAGAGGAAGTAAAAACAACCAACCAACCAAATTGTTGGGTGGATTTGAAGTGGATTCAGCAAGTGTGGGGTCATGGAGTGACCAATGCAGCAGCAGAGTGCTGTGCTCTTGCCATGTGGCAGCTCACACTTGCTGTCCTTGTTGGCAGAAAAAATCCTGTCTCGTTTACTCACCTGTAAACCCTTCAATTCCTAGCATATTGATCATGTGTGTGTTTGCTGCTTCTATGTATACAGACATAAGCATTATGTTTTCTCAGCATAATGATTGCATCAAACTTGAGGCCACCTTATGGGACTCAGGATCTCAGATATATTTTCTCCATAGAATTTTGAAAATACATTGAATTTCCTTGAATAAGTGATGCCAAACTTCTTAGATGCACTACCAAAAAGGGATGTGACAGCTCGTGAATTGTTCTGCCCCAACAGAGCAGGTTCTGTCAGTCATGGGGTTGTGTTATGTGAGCATGTGGCAGTGCTACTGTGAGCCTAACAGATTAACCACAACTTTTTAATGTCTTCACCACTCTGAGTGCTGCTTACAGACTAACTGTCCATTACTGGATAGCAGGTTTTGACATATTTCAACTCCACTACTGGAGTTGATCACTGGGATGCTCTCAAGAAACCTTTGCAGTTCTGCTTGAAACATTAAAATGCTAACAGCCCTCAGTTCACTTCCATTGTGTGAGGTGATGGTGATGATGATAAAGCCTTTCCCTTTTCCACCAATAATTTATCTTTCTCCAAATGGATTTGGTCAGAAAAACTAATCAGTGGAGATAATTAGAGACTCTCAATGAATTGTCTAGTTGGTAAGAGTTCTTAGGAGCAGAAGTGAAAGTATGATGAGAGAGGATCATTTTGTGGTTGTAATAGCTGCACCAGGCAGAGCCTTTGCTGCAGTGCTAATCACCAGCCTATTCACTTGTCTTGCTGTCTTGATCTGCTTTAAAATATTTATCATCATGCTTTTTTCATCTGCCTTGGAAAAGGTCGGGGGTTTTGAATGGCATTACAGAAAAGTCATTAGAAAATTTAATTGTATTCTATTCAGTTTGGTAGGTTTATGAGAAAGAATATATGAGTTCCCACTAAATATGTGGAATAGAGAGAAATAGTGAATAGAAAGAAGTGCTGAATCCTTACCTAAAGTGGTGTAAGTTAACCCTCCCACGTGTCTGCATGATGGTTGTGTTACTGTGCTTGGCTGGGTTGTGATCCATCAGCTGCTCTGCAGTAATTGCTGATGGATTTGCAGTAATACATTCCTTGTGTATTTTCTCTGAGGGGTGATAACTGGAAGTATTTTGGTTTTTTAAAAACAGTAAGAGGCTGTAGATGGAGCAGCTGAAAAGTAGCAGCTTGCACCACATTAATTGCCTAATGGATGGGTTTGAGAGGGGCTAATGGTTAGAAAAATGTCCCACTTGACTGGAGTAGGTTCAGCTCGGTGGGAAACTGCAGCAGTGCTCAGATCTTGAATAGTGCATTATCAGCCTGTTGCCACCAGCTGAGAAACCACAATTCCTGTTTCCCGGAGTTGAGGCATATATTTTGCAAGCTTTGGATTTATCATATTGCTTCAAAATATTAGAATAATTTTAGTGGTTTATTACTGCATTAAAAACTTCCAAGAGTTCACTTTGCACTTTCTTTAAAATGCTACAAAGACTTTTGGTCTGGCACTTGCACAGCACGTGTGAGAATGGGAAATGGGATAATTTTTTTGGTGAAAAATTCACAGTATTAGGAATATCAGCATTTACCTTTTGCTTGAGTGAGACTCAGTTCACATCATTTCTGTCCCCATGATTGGACCCAGTGGTTTCACGTGCTGAATGACAGTTTCAAACTGATGATAAAAGTCTCTTGAGCTGTTTTATATTTCTTTGGAACATTTCACCATCTTACATGGATTCTGAAGGTTTGGGTGAAAATGGCAATGAAGGGAGAATGAAATCCACTGAAGAGCTCTCCAGTTGCAGAGCTTCTCTCCACTGCTGTGGACATGACTGCCCTTTGTACCTACTGTGCAAATTGATTTCTCTTTCCTTTTCCCAACAGCCTGCAGCAATCTGGTGCAGGCATTTGCATGCTATTAGTATATATTAAAAAAGCAAACTTTACACCTTTCAGCAGGAGAGTTTCTGTACAGACTGATGACACAGTAAGGAACCAGTTAGGAGAGGGCAGCTGGTGCATATAAATAGTCCCATTTTACAAGTGTTTTGCCAAAGTCAGTGGGAGAGAGGAGGGAGGTCAGAAGCAGCTCCTTAGTCCCAAATCACATCTGGAGCTGGAACAAACTCTTTCTTTGTCTGCAGAAATTTAGCAGTGTTTTAGGGTTGCCAGAGTTCAGCTGCTAAATTCTGGGACAGTGGCAGTACCTAGATTAACTGTGCATGGGAAATACAATTTAGCTGCATAATAACCACCTTTTTTTTTTCTTTTTGCTGGCTCTGATTTCTACTTGTTGGGGAAAACAAGTCACCACAGAAATGCAGGAAAAGCCAAACTCTATATGCTTCCCATAAAGCATCACATTTAACCACTAAAAGACAACAGCTTAATTATACAGGACATCTATCAATCCTGTGAGGTTCACTCTGCATCTTGCCCTCATCACAGGAGAAATATTAATGCATCAGCAGAGGTATTCTTTGGATACAGTGATTATTGTTCAAGATAACACTCGTGGCCACTTGGTTTTGACCTCTAAACTTGCTTCTGCTTGGCAGTGGCTTTTGGTATTGTCCAAGTGCAGACTGGTGTCTTCTCAAAGAACAAATATTTTTCTTTTATCTGTCAATCTGCCCACTTAAGTAAGTCTCTGTTAAAATATCATAAAATGTGACTCACAAATTGACTTGGAGTGGGGAGGAATGAAAAAAGGGGGGGAAAAGCTTGTCTGTAAGTTCCAAAAGCAGTGGTACTTGTGTGACTCTGCAGTTTCTCAGTGTAATACTGGATTTTAAGGAAACTGTCTTGGGAGTGTAAGTTCTTCAGGGAAAGAGGGCACAGTTTGTCTTCCAAAAAAAAAACCAAACCAACCAAAAAGGCAACTAAAGAGGATAAAAAATGTATATTATTGGTACAAAGAACACCTCAGAGCAGAAGCTCTGATCATTTGGAAGCAGGAAAGCTTTCTAGGAACTTCTTTGGGAATGGCTTTATTAGCCTGCTTCCAAAAAAGGCTCATTTAATGATGAGAAGGCCATAGTGTGAACCACATGGAGCTGACTAGAAGCCATCAAGTAATTAAAAAAAGACCAACAAAACCCAAAACCAACTATTTTGGATCAATGCAGGGAATAGTGGAAGCAGATAATTGGATTTTTTTATTAAAATGAAGAAATGGATGGTGGATAAATTAGCCTGAAAGCTGCTTCTCTGTAAAAATCTGTTGGTTGCATTTGTTTTCTTTTAATTGTATGTAGATACTCCTTTTTTAATTGACAAATGTAATGCCTGGTAGAGAAAACCCAACACAAAACTCCTAGCAATGTAGTGGTGTGACCTGTGGTGTGTCATTATCCCCCCAAAAGAGAATTACTAGGAAATCAATTTCTATCCTGTTTCTAAAGTTATTCAACATGTCCAGGTGTGGACAAATTATCATTTTCCATGAAAACCACATGAAAAATACTGGATCTTACTCCAAATATTAGCAATCTGTTTGATCTCAGCTGGAATTCCTGTCTTCTTGTGCCCCATGGAATCACAGGATGGTTGAGGTTGGACCTCTGGAGAGCATCTGCTCTGAATCCCCTGCTCAAGCAGAACCAGCTGTGCTACTTGCCCAGGACCATGTCCAGATAGCAAATGATACTCTGCATTAAGTGTATTTTTTTTATCTAGGAAAAATGAGAACAGGCAAACTATTCTTGTAAATTATCATAAATTAAAGCTTTTCTGTTGTTGGCTCTTGTGAAGATCAAACTTAGAGCTAGAAAAACCAGCACAGTTGCTAAATATTCTTGTCTTATTTTAAGAATTAGCAATTTTTTGTCATTATTGCTCTATTTTCAACTCAAAATATACCAAATATAGAGCTAAACTTGGAGATTTGTATAAAATATATTGGCCATTACATTAAAAAAAACTGATAAAAATTATTCAACTGGTTTCTATTAGAAGTAATAGTGAGGCTTAGAATGTGTCACTGCAGAATCTTCACCTCTGACTTAATACTTTTGACCTTCCTCCCTTTGTAGCACTTGGATTTTCCTGAAAATGTCTTTGTCTGTTTCAGCTTCTTCAAGCCCACGAGTGGTTTTTGGGAAGGGGTGGGTTGGGAGTGTGTTTAAAACAAACTTCTCAAGTTAAACTTGATCCTTGCTCAAATAGCATTATAAAAACTGAACTCTCACTCTTGTTACAGATAATAGAAACCACATTTCATTGCATAGAAATGCATTTTCTTTTTCAGTTATTATTCAAAATAGTTATTTATGGCTTTAAACTGCCCATAAAAGCAGAAGTGCTGTGAAGTGGACTGGAAAATGCCCTTCAAACACTTGCATGTTAGTGCCTGACAAGTGACTGCTTCTGTGTTAGATGGTCTAAAATGGTCACTTTTCAGCTCAGAACTCATGGTTCTCTTGAGCTGTTACTTCAGGCAGCTCTCAGCATCTGCATTTGTCTTGTCAGGCTCCCTGCCCAGGGATGTAAATAGTGCAGCAGAACAAGTGGCTTTCCAGAGCCACTTCTTTGGTGGCTGCAGTCTTGTGTACAGAAGTTTGTAGAGTTATTAGCCACCTGAAGATGTTCTAACTGGTGATTGCTTCCTCCAAGGCAGCCAGTGCATCTGCATTGGCAGTGCAGCCTGTCTCAGGATGTGGTGAGGCTTGCCAAGCTGAGCTGAGGGGGCAGAGGTTCCAAAGCTGTGCTGTGGCTGAGGGCAGAGCTGTTGTCCTTCCTGGGGTCACTGCCTCAGGGCCAGGAGAACCTGCAGCTCCTGCTCCTCCCTTGAACAGCCCTGGAGAGGTGGCCTCACTTCACTTTCTCATTCACTATTTTGCTGTTCCAGATTCATGCAGTACATCAATTGAAACTTTTATTTCTTTTTATCTTTTTTTAGAAACCAGTAGAGCAGAAAGAACAATTCCTGTAGAGGAAGAAGTGTGTTTATTCAGTTCATTCTCCTGGAGGTATAATATGTATTTTAGATCAGTTTCCAAAGGATGTGAAGCTTCCATGATTCTGCCTCGTGGGCAAAAAGGTGCAGGAGAGTGTTTGTGCTTTCTGGATTTGCTGGCACATCTGTCCCCTCTCTCCTGCTACCTTTTGGACCTGTTGTGTCATTTAGAAAACATCCAAAAACCAGCAACAAAACCCCTAGAGGAGTCATTTTTTAATTGATGCTCCAGTTCCTCCAAGCCTGGGGATTTGTAGGTGTTGAGCTGTGTGTGACAGAGGTTACCTGGAGGGAAAGCCCTCACAAACATTAAGGGCATGGCAATTTCAGCTTCAATGTAAATTTCAGACACATTTTTGACTCTTCCCTTTTGCCTTTTTTACCATACAATATTTCATTAAAGGGATTTTGTAGCATTTATATTGAACTGGTGTTTTTTGAACATTTTCACTGAACCAGTGAGCACTTTCCAAAAAACCACTGGCTAAAATGCAGAGGAACAGAGCTGCTTTCTGTCAATCTTTAACCACACTGCAAGTACCAGGTGATCAAGTGAGTTTCCCTTTTGCCTGCTTATCCTAAGGTTGCTAAAGCTTTATGTGCTTCAAATTCTGTTCTTCTGTTCTAAAGCTTTAAAATTCTTTATGGTTCTCTCTTATTCCAGATGCTTCTTGTCTGTACTAAACACTAGTTGAACCAAGAAGCTTGTTTGAGTGGGTGTATGATTGTTACCTCTCTCTTTGAAGTGGTTTACATTGTTGGAATGAAAATTTCCCAAACTAATTTTCATCTGATGATGTCTAATGTACTGCTTTATTAAACCTAATTATAATGAACCTTTTTTGTTTTGGTACAAGTGCAAACAAATGACTAGGCATTGTGAATAATTCTACCTTTTGGGGGAGACAGTAGAAAGAAAGAAAGAAGGGAGAGAGAGAGATGATGGAAACCCACCACCAAATCAGTCATATTGACACGTTTAATAATGCTTCTGCTTTGATTTTTCCATAATTTCTGTGGATTAGGGTGTGTTTATAAACCTGGAGATTCTCTCCTAAAGTACAGTTCCTCCAGATAATCTGTCAAAATATCGAGTGTGGACTAAGGTTTCCAGCTGTAGCATAGTCTGTTTACTGGTGAAAAGAAGGCCCCCAGAGACTGAGAGAGCTTATGCAGAGCTTAATTTGAATATATTTTGATAATCAGCAAAACCTCACTGTGAACAAAAGGGCACGGAAGAAGTTAATTTGATACGCTCCAAGTGTCAAAACTTCCTCAGATGTGCTCAGCTTGGCTCTTGCTTTGCTACCTGCCAAAAAACTAACCCTGGCTGCTCTTCAGTCTGTGACTGGAGAGGATTTCCTTATTACATTTTGAAATGACTATATATTATTTTTTTAATTATTTTTTTTTAATAACAAACTCTATGAACTAGAAATGTTTAATTCCCTCACGGAAGCAGGTAAAATGCTGTCACTGATGTGCTTTGTGAATGAAAGGGAGCACTGCATGACTCTTGGCACTTCATAACTTCTCCCTGCAGCTTCAATATTGTCATTTGACTTCATATTTTGGAAGCAGCTCGCTAGCCTTTGGGTGAAATGATTCCCTTTTTTTTTTCCCCTGGTGTAAAGGAGGGCAAGCTCAGGTGCTGCTGCAGCACCCAGCCCTGTAGCTGAATGCTGAGAGTTCTGGGGGAGGGCTCAGCCAGCCCTGTCCCGAGCCCCAAGATTCCAAATGCTTGCATAATTGGGTTCTGCTTTGTGACTTATTAATTGCTCTCTTGGGTATATAGCTGCATGTGAGCCAGATTGGCTCTCTTCCCAGCTTGCATCACTGGCAGCTGTTTTGCTTGAGGCAGATGACTTGTAAGAGAAGCACCCATAAATTAGGGCATTGCTACTTTTTCCAGCCCTTCTGGGAGAGAGAATCTGATGAGATGACCTTTCCAAGTGGGTTTTGTACACCCTGCTAATAAACTTGTTTGTAAGTGTCTAAATAGCACATTTTACAGTCATCTCTGGGTTTTTTTTTTTAAAGAGAATTTTAGGGCAGTGCAGACACTACAGTGTAGTCAGCGGTGAAATTATTGTATTAAGAAGCGTTGGTGATGTTTTCTGTCTGAAAGAAGGTTCTGAAAGAAAAAGAAATTGATATCAGAAAAAGGAAAGAGCTTTAATACCCTTTATTTTTGAGAATAAAGGCTTTTTAAGGGCAGCAGCTAGAGAAGAAACAGAAGACTGTACAAAGGAAAACTTCAGTGGTCTGCTTGCATGTTTTAGACCTCTTGTGTGTAATGGTTTTGTCGTGGACTTTGTGCTCCCAGTTCCCATGTAGAAGATAAATAGATTTCTAGAAAGCTACTTCTAATGAGTAGTATGAGACTTGTGCAACTTCCTTGTAGTTAGGAATTCTGTTACCAAGCTTCTGCAGCCCTGTGTTCATTCTGCACTTGGACAGATTCTGCTGATTTGGACTGGACAACGCATGAGCAGGATCCATGGACACACAATCCTTGGTTTTCTCTGTGTCTCCACATAAAAATCTCATCCTAGAATAAACTCCATGACCATTTGCAGACAGAGCAGTTTCCTACTTTTGCTGTCTGTTTATTCTTTAGTTCCTATATTTTGTTAAAGCAAATTATTCTCAGTCTTTTCTAGTTTATTCCTCAAAAATTCTTCTTGTTGCTGGACATGCCTGTGATCCTCCAGTGGGGTCTAAGAGCTCCTGTCCCTGTCTGCATCTTTGGACTAAAGTTGAGAAATGCCACGTTTGATTTGGGCTCAGACTCCAGGAAACAAAGGATTGCTAAAGAAACACCAGTCATTTCCTCCAGTGAACTAACTTTCATGTTATGGTGGCAACTTGGGAAGGTTTCTAACAGAACTCAGGCCTACTTTAGACATGATATAAAGGAGGAAAAAATAGGCTCTGTAAAAGAATTGATCTCTAACCAAATTTAGCTCAGACAAGAGTTTTTCTTTCTTTCCTGGGGATACAATCCTCTTAAGCTGAACCATTTCAAAGCTTTTGATCTCCACTATCAGTCCAAGCTACCTTTGTAAGTGGTCTAGTTTTTCTCAAGGAGAAAAAGAAATATACATT
>JAOEGS010023028.1:50605-69810 GCA_025447755.1 Corythornis vintsioides
ACATTTATATTATAATATATACATTTATATTTATAATTATATATTCATACATATCTGTGCATATAAAAATCTAAAAAGTCTGAAAAGGAGATATGGAGGTTTCCCAAGCTCTGTGCCCTTTCTTGCATGGAAGCTGTGAAGAAGGCACACACGTAGTTATTGGTAGGGGAGAGCTAGGTCAGTGGTGTCCATCACTCTGCAAAAGGAACAGGGGGGGGATTGTGTCATATTTGAGCCAAAATATAGGCAAATCTGGTGTATAGTTGTTTTATGTCTTTGGTTTTGGCTTTAAACTGGTGTAGCACAGAGTTCAGCACTGACACCTTCCTATTGTCTCATCTTCATCTTCTAATATTTAATATCTTTGAGAACTGGGCTGGTACAAATGACTCCAAGATCTCTTTCTTAGTTGCTGTTGATGTAACATGAGCTCGACTTTCTACAGAAACAGTTGAAAATGTGTTTTTGTTCTCAGCATTTACTCATTATTCAGGACTGAATTTCAGCAGTGTATTATTGCCTATTTACTTGCTCTATTAAGATGATTTTTGTAATGCCTTTTCACAGTCAACTCTTTCTCTCATCAGGAACATTGTGTCACCAGTGTCTGTTGACACTTCAGACTTCTATTCCTTTTCAATTCACTTTAATTGGGTTGATTGGGATAGATCCAGGCTTGAATCTTTGAGGAAATCTCCACTGGCAATTAGTTTCTTTTTGTTTACTTTGCTCCTATTTTCTTTCTAACAGATTGCCAATCCAGAGGAGAGCCATCCCTTCCAATGTAAATCTGATTTCTTCAGGAGCATTAATGGGAGACAATGGCAATTTTTCTTGGGTTCTTTTGGTGTGTTGGTTGGTTTGGTTTTCAATCCAAGGACACTGACACATGGTTTTCCCACATTCTTCTGGTTCCCTTGAAAACTGATGTAGCTGCTAGTTTCTAGTCCTGTGGTGCAAGGCTCAGTTTGTGGTTGGTTATACCACATTGGACAGATTTTACTCCTTTGAAGGTTACTATAATAAAATCTTATCTTCCATGTGTTGGATCAGGCATGATTCAATATTTGATTATTTATTTTGGCTGGTGTGCCTCCTAGTTTAGTTAGTATGTGCTTTACAAGGGTATTTGATTAACAGAAATTTTGAATGCCATAATTTAACTGATACTTAAAGTTATTCAGGGGGGGAATAAAAAAAAAATTCTACATTTTAGTGTAAAGATAATGAAATGTTTTAGAAGGTATTTGTTGCAGGTAATGTTTTTAGAATTAAATACATAATTCCTGTAATGGAAATCTTTGTTTTTGAAGCATAAGGTCTATAATTTTCAGTTTAAACAAAAACAAAAACCACAACAAAAACCCTAACCCAAATTATATAACTCTTTGTCTTTTTCATAAAGATTGAGGGTTTGCTTTTTTTTTAACTGCGTAGCCAATTACAATGGTGTGATGGGCTTTATAAAAGCTTTTCTGCTTGCTGTTGCTGGGAATATTGATATCCCCTAAGTTTTCTGTGTTTAAAATCGTAGGTATTTTCCCTTTTTCTGCTTGAAAAAGAATCAAATCCAAACATAAGCAAGTTGTAGGTGATGCTGGTTCAGAGTGGCATTAGCAGATAAGGTAGAACTAGTGACAGGTGAGTGTGGCCCTTCATCTCCATAGCTATCTCAAAAACAGTCTGGGAGACACCTCAGAGCAAACACATGAAAGGCTATCAGAAAAAGGCTGAGAAATGCAGAAATTGCTGATGTTCCCCAGGGAGAAATTACTTTGCATGCATTGATGATGTTTGATGGATTTATTGGACAGGCTGCACTGCAACTTGCCTGTAAATGATGCTTGTCCCAGATGGGCAGTGATGCTCTCCCTGCCAAGGTGGTTCTCTGCAGTTCCCACTGTTGTGATGATACTGCTGGAAATGCCTTGCAGTTTAAAAGAACATCCTACTGCTTTTCCCTTCCTACAGAAAAGCCAGGCAAGCTGCTCTTATTAGCTTAGAATCACTGCAAGACACTTAACCCATCTTGACCTCCTCCTTTCATGTTACTTTCTCCATCTGAGTCATGCTACCAAAATGAAAGGAAAAATAATGGGTTTAAGTCGAAGGTGGGGTTTTTTTTAAGATCAGCTCAAGTTGATAGATCACAAGGTGTGATTTTTGTATTTTAATTTTATTATTATTTGGGGGAGGCAGGGTATCAATTGCACTCCTCAAAATTGTAGGAAAGCCCACGATAAGAAAACAGCCAGGGGGTTACTTGGTGGCATTGTCACATTCCTCATTCTGTTTCTCAAAGTTCTCTTCTGTGCTAGAATTCCATCCATCTGTATTCAGAATCCTCTGCAGTGAGGGTGTTGTGTGTAAGCAGCTTGTGCTCTCAGCAGCATGGCAGTGCCTTAGAGAGTAAGAGAAAAACCCCAGGGAGTGAAAGGAGGCCAAGTTGGGCTGGTTCCCCACTGAGCTTTGTGCACTGATGTCTGCAAGTGCGGGGGCTCCTGGGGTGGTTTGAACAGCAGAGTGGGACATAGCTTGTGAGAAGACCAACGAGGGAAAGAACCCGTAGTTTTGGAGGTGTTGTTTGTGGGGCAAAGATGATTTTTCTGTTCTGGAAGCATTCCTTTGATTACTTTATTAGCAGAGTGTGGGCTCAGGCTCCATCTGCAGAGTGAACCGATGTCAGGAGAATGTGCTATTAAACGTGACAAAAAACATTGCAGCTCTCAATGACTTCTGGACTTGCAGGGTCTTGGGGGTTCTTTTTCCCTCTTTTAACTGAAATCTGAGTTTGTTCACCTCTCAATCTTTCCATAAAGAACTTTTTCACAAGATGAGGAGCTGGTAACAGCAGAGGTGTCTGCATTCTCTCTTCCCAGAGACAAATGTACAGCAAGGCACAGTGGTGTGGTGTGTGTGCTCCTCCTCGCACAGTCAGGGGGACCACTCTGTCCACTTTGCACACTCAGAAGCACCTCACAAACAGCTGCCTGCCAGAGACTTGCCATGTGGGGCACAAAGTGGATCTCCCCAAGGAATGAGATTTCATTAGTCTCCATCTGCTGTTACAAGTTGGTCTGTCTTTTTCAGTCAGAACAGCATCACAACGTCACTGCATGGAAGGAAAAAATTCTGTTCTTTCAAATCTGCTGCCATTTGAATTTTGTCTCAGCTGCTTGTGAAGCTGCCAACTGAAGTAGTACTTAACATGAATACATTAGAGAAAAGTAAATTGGCACTTTCTGTAGAATGCAGCAATTTGCATCCCCTTGTTCTTCTCTGTTTCTGACAGCAATCTGTGTGACATTCTTCAGGGTTTCAATATTCCCACCCCCAAGAGATCTCATCTTCTATTTCCTGGCACTTCAACCAGGAACTTGTCCATTAAGATATTTTTTTAATACTGATTTAACTTTCACTACCACAATTGCTCTTGTAATCAGGCTCATCATTATCCTATCTCATCTGGTTTGAAATTACTTCTTTTAATTCTTTAGCTTGAGCAACTGAGAATTTAGTTCAGTGCCCGTGTCTAAGTCCCATGCACAGCACTGCAGCAGAATTTGCTTTCCTTTAAGGCATAATACCTTCCTTGGCTTCTTGACCATTTCCTTTCAACTTATTTTGCTAAGTTCAGTGCCCATAACGTTTCTTTTGGGGTCATCACCAAGTTATTGAAAGAAAAAAACACTGATTTTTGCAAAGCCTGTACCTTGTGGCAATTTTGCAAGTAAGAATCCCAAAGACAATGAATGCACTCCAAGTGGTGGTGGTTAGTGAATTCAAGGCTGCATTGAAGTAGCCTGAAGGATTGGAAAATACAGCCTTATACTGGGAAAAAAAGTGTTGTCTGCCTGAAGTTACCCCAAACTTCAGCAGAAATCCTGGCTGTGCAAATCCAGCAGTGGAGATTCCAAATGAAAAGGAGCTTTGCATCATCTGTATTTAACTTGGGAAATGCCTTTGTGTGTGATATTGGCTCTGCCAGTAGCTTACCTGTGTTCTGAAAGGGTGAAAAGTCTGCTGCCCTTGGTAATAGGAAGGGATGCCTGAGAATTAGCTCTGCTTATTAGGAATATTGTCATCTTGAGGTGGCTGCTGTTGTCAGTGGCAAGGCACTGCACTAGATGATCATTTGGGCTCATTTGTTGGATGTGTGAACTATTAGTGTTAATTCTTGGCTGAGAGACTTGTACAGGTTAATGTTATGCTGCTTGTTTTAGAGGGGCACTTTTTCAAGAGAAAGTTGTGGTTGAAGTATTTGTGAAAAATTCAGTTTCTCCTTTTCTTCAGCTTAGTGCTGAAAAAACACCAAACTTGTGTTCGTATGAAATAGTTTCTCTTCCTTTGCTAAAAAGGCAAAGATCTGAGATTCATTCTTATCTCTCCAGTGTTACAAGTGGAAAAAAATGTGTGCTGAAAAGATGGATGTCAGTCCAGGGGGCAATCAGTTCTCTAGTAAGTGGCTGTAGTTCTGCAGTGGGGCTGTACCAGCATGCAGGAAAATGCTGCAGCAGATGTGTGCCCATCCTGCTGCAGCAGAAAGGTGCCAATGGAAGGTTGCTCTGTCCCCCACAGCATGTAAACAGTGTCAGCACAGACCTGAAGGCTTCTGTGACACAGCTCTAAAATCACTCCAGTAAGTAGATGTGAAAAGGACGTGTTGGGAGTAATACCTAGTTTGCTTTTTGTCAAGTAAGCAGGAGTTTAGCAGAGGGATTTGGGGTCAGTGACAGTCAAGAAGCCCAGAACACCAGAGCTGCTGCAGGGGATCAGGCACTAATCCACCTCGCACCATTTCTTGGCTTTGATGGTGATTAGAACCACATGCTCTGAAGGAAAATGCTTATAATGGGCAATTAAAGGATCTGCACAGAGCAGACTCCAGTTACTCCCTCCCCCAGTTGCCATAAATTACTGGTTGGCCTTTACTCTGACGTGCAAGTCTGACAAAACCTAGAAGGAACAGGAAATGACCTCAGTGTGGTTTTAGCCAGTTCTTTCTTTTTTTTCCTTTCCTTTTTTTTTTTTTTTACATTACCTACATAAGAAGAAAAAAAATCCCCAACATGCCCTTGATAGACAAAATGAACCTTTCTGAAACACTTAAAGATTGTAAAAAAATCTATTAAAAGGAAGAGCAGAGGAAATATACCAAACAATAAGAAAGCTGACAGCTGTCTCCAGCCAAGTAGAAGCTGACCTGCTGCTACTCCTGTGCCCTGGTTTGAGTGAGAACAGAACTAATTCTGTTACAAAAGCAGAAGTAGCACCACTTAAAAAAAAAAAATAAACCAATGAAGCAAACATACAAAAAAAGAAGCAAAACCCCATCCAAACAAAAATACGTTTTCTGCTTGCAGGGAGCAGTAGTAACTTCACCCTGCTGAAGGCCACTGTCAAAGTTCAGCGTAACAGGGGATGTTTGATCTGGTTTGGTGCCTGTCCTGAAGACAGAGCTGCTGAAAACAGTAACTAAACACGTGCAGGCTCTGAAGTGATTTGTTCAAGTTGAGTGAGGGAAGATCAGAGGGCTGTGGGGTGGAGAGAAAACACAAAGGTGGGCAGACACCTGGACAGCCTGTGCCCTCTCTGCCCAGCCACGTGTTGTACCTACTCTTGGATGGAGAGAACAGGATTAGTGACATTCAGCAGAAGCAAGTTGCTCTGCACTGAAGGAAGATCTTAGACTTCTTCAAGAAGAGCAAAGTGCAGCTAATGCCCCTTGTGAAGAGCTCTGTGGAGTCCACGAGGTCCCTGGGATGGGGATGTTCCCTGAGTGCAGGTATCCAAACCTCGGAGTGATGGAAGCACACTCAGATTCTGCCCAAATACTGTGGCTGGCTGCAGACTCCACAGCCTCTTAACCATTTCACAGCCTTGGATAAATAGTCAGGAAGCAATAAATACTAGGATTCTGAAAGTTTCCCAGATTTTTTCCTATCCCTTTTCAAGAAATATCATCATGACTCCAAAATGCCTGAATTATCACCCTCGGTGCTCTTCCAAGTGCTGTATTCTGTCTTGATTATAATAATCCACACAAGTGGCTGTTGTTTTGGCCTGCAAGATTTCACAAGAGAATGTTGGCTGGTTTATCTAAATCATGCTACCTCTACTTTGACAGGCAGGCTGTGCTTGCATCACCTTTGGACTCCCACTGAATGCAACTTAACTACTTCATAACACACTGCTTTTGAACATTTACCCCTTCTGCACAGAGAGGAGACAGAAATCCTAATAAGTACATAAGAAAACAAGACTTCCAGGTTGTGGACTGCTGTGTTTGTTTTTGTATCATGAAATTACAGGGGTTTAAAAAGCTAATTGATTGTAAGCTGTTAGAAAAGACTGATTTAGAAAGAAAAGCAATGAATCTGGCATCAGTCTCGTCTGAAAGGCAGTCATGAAAAGCAGAGGATATGTAATGTAACCTTTGTCATATTTTACAATGAATTCCTTTCTCATCTGGTTGTAGAGTTTTGCTATTGAATGAGGTGATTTTTTGCAGAGTTGATTTTTGAATCAAGTTGCTATGGTGTTGGTTTCATTGTTTAGTTAATTCTATGCTGGGTTGCTATGGAAATACTTATTTACGGAGCCAATGCTTAATGGTGTCAAACAGATGCTACTAGCAACTAGGAATCTTTTCTATTTGATCAATGAAAGGCTCAGAAGTAGCAACTCCTTTTCCTACTCATTTTTTCTCCATGAAAATTTTGGAGCACAGAACGTGGCTGGGTGGTGTCCAATAGAACAAACTTTCTTTTCTGCAGAAACATGAAAGCAGAGGCTGAACCTCCAGAGCAGCAGCAGCACTGAAACTAAAACTTGATCAGAGAGCAGCACTGTGACTGATCTTCAAGCTGGGTACTGTGGTGAGCACCTTGCAGCTTGGGCTAGGACAGGATCTGTTGCTTAGGCTTAGTTTTTAAATGGATTTTTGGATTTCTAAGCTCTCAAACTTTATTTTTATAGCCGTGTATTCTAAATCTCTGCACAGATTTGAGTATCGACCTCAGTGTAACTTTGCACAAACACAGGTAGTTCTTAAGGAGCTAAGATGATTGCTGTACTTGATCAGTTAAATGATGCTGAAGATGTCACTGCAGTTATCTAGCCAAATATAGTTTGTTAATCATTAAATTTGATTTTAAAATTCTTTTTAAAATGCTTAGCGTACTTCTAGAGTAATTTTAGTGATTTTTAACTTGAGGAAAGTAAAACTCATACACTTTTTTCAACCTTTGAAAGTTTCAAATACTCTTCAGACGTGACTTTAACCAAAAGGAGCAGTGGCACTCAGGCCAAGATCCTAAAAACCCCCCTCTCCATGGCACCCTGGGAGCTCTGGCTGTGCCATCAGAGCAAAGATAACTTGTGCATAGAAAAATCATGAAAAACCAAACAAACCACCCTGAAGCTCTGCCACTTTTCATCCACTGTCTTCTATTTCTCATCTGGTTTTATTTAGACAGATTCTCAGAGCAGCACTTTTTCCTTTTTTTTAAATTTTTCTCTGTAAAAATGGCTGTTTTTTGTTCCTGCTGCTGTTTGAACTGGAGCTGTAGTAGGGAAGGCCTTTTGCTCTGCTACCCTGTGTGCTTCAGGAATGATTCTGATGTTGCCATCACCATGTGCTTTGCCAACTGCCATCCTGAAGTCCTGTGGAGCTGATACTCATGCAGCCTCTCTCTGTTTTGGTTTGGTTTGGTTTTTACCCCCTAGGGATCAGACAGATGAGTAGCAAATCAGGTACCTGGATTAAAATACTTGTGTTCAAATTTCATGGCAATTTCTCTGGAGTGTATGGAAATACTGTTTTCATTGTTTGAGAAAAAATAACTAGTAGTTAGTGTGTGATGCCTACTGTCAATTTGCCTGTTGTACTTCCAGCAAGTGACACGTGTTTAAAGCCTCTTTAGGTTTGACTGACCATCCATAGAACTGTTCACTCTCCAGAACACCAACCCCTGGAGAATTGGTTGTTTTAACAACGTTTTTAGCCTTTAATAAGTGAGTTTCCAGAGTGATTGCCCCTGTTGATGCTCTCAACCTGTTTTCAGTCTGACCTGAACCCATCACTGGCTGTTGGAGGTCACGTTGGAAAAGGTCACTTGGACTTCAGGGGGTTTCCTAAGCTGGTGTGTCATCTTTTAGCTGTGTTGAAATTTATCTTGTAGGCTAAATGGGTTCAGTTATTATAGCTGAATGTAATACAGACCCTGACTGTTAAAGAACAAGGCAGAGTTCTGTGTTAGGCTTGGGGTTTTGGTTTTTAACAGCTGTCATTCAAAGCCCAGAGCAACTTGACAGGTATTTCTATCTAATGAGGAAAGTGTGGCCACTGCTCCTGGGACAGCCTGGGAGCCTCTAGGGTTAGCCAGGCTGATGGGAAAACTCCTCTGAGCTGGCTGGTGGTGGGACAGGAGCATTTCTCACTGTTCACACATTATCTGCAGTATCAGCAACCACTGCAGTTGGTTTCCAGAGGAGCTCCTCCCAGCTGGGTCTTTGCTCTGATGTTGGCACTCACACCGATGCTCAAAAGTCAAAGTTTGAGAGTTCAGTAGAAGTTTGTTGGAGCTTGGAGCTGTCACGACTCCAGTCCCTCCTAGATCAGGTGTTTCTTGTTGGAGGAGGTGGCAAAGAATGTTATGTGCAATGGATTTCAAAATCTCGGTATTACAGAGCACAGTTCTTTCTGCAACAGGCCTTACAGTTGCAAAATCAGATATTGCTGAGGCTCTGTCTACAACCTATTTTAAGGTCTGTTGGGCTGTTCCCATTAGTCAAAATAAACTGTATCCCTTGTACTTCAGTTGTAAGTTCGTGCTACTCTGGGAATACTTTGTAACTTTTGTCGATGCTCCACAGTAATTAATTAAAGCTTGATTGCCAAACTCTCAACAAAATTAATGCTAACAATGCTGCTGCTTTAATACTCCAGGTAAAACTTGCAAGGCACGGAGTTAGGGCAATTAAACCAAGCCTGGCCGGGACTGAGAAATCAAGTAGTTCGTTTGTGAATAGCCTGGCAAGGGGCAAACTCTTCTTCATCAGAGAAGCTCTTGTGAAGAGGCAGAATTTACCAGCTGTTAGCCTCGAAAGCTGTCACCCCCTGTCCCACTCTGCAGGAATCCGCTGCTGGCTGCTGTTGCTTGCAGCCGAAGATGCTGAGGGGGAGGCTTTCTGGAGTTGAGTGCCATCTCGTGGTGTGTGCGAGCCTCCAAGGAAAGGCTTCACCCCTCTCGGGATTCACCTGCGAGGGCTACAGAGAAGTACCACCTTGTATTTACCATGGAAAAATGGTCCTTGTAGAGTCATCTGCATTTTTTCCCTTGTGTTTAGTAGAACAGGTTGTTGCTCCGTGCCCAAAACTTTTATCAGTTCGTTTTAATCACTTAATACTTATTTAATTCCTAAATAATTATGTCACACGTGGAGTGAGCCCTGCAAGTTTTGCAGCTAAGTGAATCTGTGGTAGTGTGCTAGCTGTGTTAATATCTGCACACAGCTTCTCACAGGAGGTAGGGCTTGTACAGTCCATTAACATTAATTCTCTGCTGGCAGCATCCAGGCAAAGTTAAGTTCTGTTTATTTCAAAACCAATTTAGTGTCTTTGCTGTAAAGTTGTTATCCATGGAGAAGCTTAAATCTTCTGGTTTAAAGGACAACAGAAAATACTGCACAATTAATCCAAGCTGTGAAACTTTGCATTTCAATAAAATTGTGTATAAAAGGGTGCCCTGGCAGTTAAAATATTAAACCATCATTTGCAACAGAGGTAGATTTTACATGAGCTGTGCACATTGTTGTACTTCACATGCGCTGAGTGATCATGGAACACTGCTGTAGCAGTAGCACTTGCTCCTGAGTCTTTTCTGCCTCTGCAGCTTTAACCTTATCTCTTGACTACAGCAGGGCTGAAGCCAGAAGGAGATTGTGGACTCTTAGTTGTTATAATATGCATGTGTTGTACCAGCACAGCTGTGTGTGCAGCATGTGTGAGCATGTGTGTGCACGTGGGGACACAAGAGCTCCTGCTGGCTGGAAGGATGAATGAAGGAGGTTGCATCAGGAAATGCAATCAGCAGCTGCAGTTAGAGTTGTGTGCAGAAATGCTGAGTTAGCAAGAGCAGAGCTGCTTTATTAGGATGTAATTTATAACAGCTACAGAAAATGAGCTGACATCCCAGAGATTTAAAGTAAAAAAAAAAAATAATCTGAGAAGCCCTGGGGGAAGGGAACCTCCTCTGTGTCCTGTCCTGGAGATTCAGGGTGGCAAACAGGCTGATGCAACCTTGTGCACTTTTAGTGTCAAAGGTTGGGAACAGAGCTAAC
Organism: Corythornis vintsioides; assembly: GCA_025447755.1. Taxonomy (NCBI): domain Eukaryota; kingdom Metazoa; phylum Chordata; class Aves; order Coraciiformes; family Alcedinidae; genus Corythornis; species Corythornis vintsioides. The sequence continues at coordinate 60,950 of JAOEGS010023028.1, forward strand.
AAACCTGCCGTGAGCATCTGCTCTTTGCTGCTGGGTCAGCCCCAAGGCAGTGAAGCAGATGAGTGAAGTCTCTGTGCAGAGCTGAGGAGGACAGAATGAAATCAAAAGATTTACCCACGTTTGATACAGTAATGTCCAGCTGGAGACTCCTGAGAAGGAATGGAAACCCAGCCTGCCCAGATGGACAGCTCAGTCTGGGCTGTTAGGGAAGGAAAAACCCCTTCAGCTAAGATCATTCTGAAATGATCCTGGGAACGTGTCCCCTCAGTGGGTATGGCCAGGTAACACTGGTTATTGTCTTAATGCTTGGCACTGGCAGGCCAGCAGTCACTGCTGAGGGCTTGCTGCTTTGGGCTGCTTGGTTGGTGGGTTGGTTTTTAACAGATGGATGAGCTGGCTTGGTAAAGCCACCATGCCTGGAACCTTAATCCTTCCTGTGGATCTACCACCACAGAACTTTGCTAGAGCAGAACCTACTCCCAGTTTAAGTCCTTGCTCAATGCTGGAGCTCTTCACTTTTCTCAGTGGGTGGATGTCAGAGCTGTCAACATGCTTTAGTAGCATCTCCATGACACTAGCAGAAGACAAAAGGAGCCTTGAAGTGCCACCCTGGCCTGGTCCCTGCTGACACATCAGCCTGTGTTTCAGTACCAACCCTTTCTGCACCTTCTGCTGGGCAGCTGCCAGCCTGGAACACTGTGGTGTCCATCAGAGAGCTGCTGGACCTAGAGGAACAAACCAAACTGCTTCTCACCTACAAAAATCAACAGAAAAACTTAAAGGACTTCAGAATACAAACTACCAAGCAGGGCACTTTATCTTAGGTTTGCTTTTATCAGCTGAAATGAATAGAAGCAGGAAAGCACTGTCACCACCTAATTTAATCCACGTTAATGATTTAGAAACAATCCAGAAATATTGAAATAAAGCCTTAAAGTTGTTCTGTGATCAAGATAGCTCTGTTGCATGGAATTTATTCAAACTCTTCTTTATGACTTTTAGTGGGGTACCATGAAATGAGACAATGCTCTGTGTTACAGATAAAACCATGAAGTTTATTCTGTTGTTTTTCAGCATTGGCGTATTAACGATTGCTCTTCTTTTTTCTTGTGTGTTTGTTTTTGTTGTTTTTGTTTTTACAGATGATACTTTGGGACTGGGATTTGAAGCAGTGGTACAAGCCCTATTACCAGGTCAGTGTGTAATGCATCTAGTGATTCTGTTGTGAAACGTGATGGAGTTACAGAGCTCACTGTGAACTGGCATATTTACATTTTCCTGTTGGTGTTTTATTTACCTCAGTTGTCCCAGTACACCCTAGGTCTGTGTAGCAGAGTTGGCTCTGACTAGTTGACAGGTCTGGGGTGTAGATGAGAACAGGCTGAAACCTAACTAAGAATTGTTAGGATTTCTTTTAGTAGAAGCAGGGTAATAAAAGTGATGACAGAGTGGAAATGGCACCTCTCTGAGGGGCTTAGAGAAGACTGGCTACCATAATTGAAAGAGAAACAATATTGAGCTTATATCTGAGACAAAGTAATGAAAAATTGAGATTAAAAATTGTGTTAGTATTTGAGATTAAACGATTGTAATTGAGATGAAGCTATTGTGAAGTGTTTTGACATGTTAATAGCTTGCAACCTTTCCCTGTGTTCCAGAATGCTGGCAGTGGGAGTGGAGTGGATCTGTCGGTGCTGAACGAGGCTCGGAGCATGCTGACAGAGCTCCTGACTGAGCCCTCCCTTCCTCCACAAGTCATGGCTTCCCTTCGAAGCATCCAGAGCTTGCTTGGTGCTTTCTCAGGCACATGCAGGCCCAAGGCTGCCCCGTTCACACCATTCCCTGGTTTCTTCCCTTGCCCTGAAATAGAGGATCCTGCAGAGAAAGGAGATCGCAAGCTGCTCAAGGTCTGGCTGGAGTTGTCCTTCCTCTCTCTGTTGCAGTTTTGAAAGAAATTGTCTTGAAATTCTGGAGCTGAGGATCACTGTCAGTGTGGCTGCTTCACTGAATTCTCTTCCAAGGAAATTTGCTCTTGTGAGCATCAAATTAGCCCTTAGACAGAAACAAACCAGCTGAAAGGCAGAATCTCCCTGCTGTGCAGTGCATCCCCTTATGGGGCTTGTGTAGACCTGCTCTCATTTCTCCCTGAGGTAGGGTACATGACAGCAGGAGGGCAGTGACTAGATGACATGTCAAGGAACCTGCTGGAGAAAACATCCCCAAACACTCAGCTGCAGTGCAGCAGAGCTCAGGATTCCAGGGTAGCCTGCTCTTGACAGCAGGAGGCTGGGCTGGGCTGGCCCTGCCCTGTACTTGCTTCTGTTTCCAGGCAGTGGCAGCTTGGCCCAAAATGATCCACTTTTTTTTTTCAGCTAGATAAACTGTCCTGAGCCAGGTTCAGCCTCTGAAATGTCTTTTGGGAACCATTATAAAGACAAAAGCTTTAGAGGAAAAGCTCAGTGTCTACAGGTTACTCTGTGGAAGACCCTGCAGCATCCTTGCATTGGGAAATTCCGTGGCATGACACGTGGATATCTGCAAAGAGCAGTGGGGTAGGGATCATAACCATTCAGCACAGGATTTTCTTAGGGGGTGTATTTGGAAACTGCAAAGGGTTGGTACAGCAATGTGAAAAACAGACATTCTGGGACTGTGAAAATGCAGCATGGTTTGTACAAGGTTATATAGCTAGTCACAGTTGTTTGAGGGCTGTTTATACAGATTATGTGGGATTGAAAGGTGGGCTTTTTTTTTTTTCACAGCTGTTCTCTTTTTCTCCTTTCTAAGTTTTGTTTCTTGTCTGTATATTAATGTTGCTGGTGGTTCAAACAGTTCTTGTCACTATCATTCTGTGAGTGTTTGGTGTATGTTTAGGGCTAAGCCCCCTATGTTTGCTACTGTAAGAAAGAAAATTATTTCTCTTTCTTTCAAAACCCAGCTAAGAGCACAATCTCCAGAGTGTCACATACCAGTGCAGTTTATGGGAACTATTTATTGAAAATGGGACCTGTCAAACTATATTGAAAGTTTCCCATTCTCTCTTTCACTGATTGGAACATGAAAGCTTTCCTCTGTATTTCAAACGAGTTGTTTCTTTGCTGAGGATTACATACATATTTATTTATCTTCCCTGACACTCTTCTGAAGTGCATTCACTTATCATTTTTTGTCTCACTTCTGATGGGGAACAGCCTGTTGGCTTTGGTAGGGAAAAGAAAAGGAAACAATTGAAAAAAAAAAAATAATTGGATTTTATTTCCTTGAGCAGTAAGAGTGAACGGAGATTAATATTTACTGTTCCACTGTGAAAAAATAGCAACAGACAGTCTTCACAAGCAATAAATGAAATGCTGATGTCTGTTTCCACTGCCATCAGTGCTCACCATGGTTAAATGCCTTAGCAGGGGTTAAGCAGCAGGAGCAGCCTGCCAACACCTCAGCTGAGACGAGCTGCAGGAGCTGCTGGCATTCCCCCCATTGATCCAGCCTCCAGGTGGGACCGGGGTAGCAGCAAGAGGTCTCACCAGGAATATAACAGCCCCAGGTAAGCACCCAGCTGCATGTGAAGGGCAGTAAGAAAGGTAGGCTTTCTAGAGTGTGCATGTCTGGAATGCTGCAACTTGGCAGTGGAAGTATTTAGTGTAAAAGCTTGTGAATGACCTCTCCATACTCTGCCAGCATAAGCTGGAAAAGGTTGCAAGTTAATGATCCACTGCACGGGGTAACTCTGATCCTGGTGGAAAGCAGGTCACTCTGAGGTTCAGTTGCCTGCTCTGTCATCAGAAGGAGGCCTGCAGATCAGCTCTAGTAGGAAATGGGGAAAAAATCCATCATATATGATTGCAAAACCAACCAGTTTCACCTCTAAACCTTTGCTGCCTTCTCCTTTTGTCTTAAAGTCTCACTTTCCAACCTCCACATACCCCCACGTTTGATTTCTAGTTAAAAGGTGATAGAACTGCCTTGTGTTTGGTACCTGCTGTTCTATGTGAGCAACATTTCTTATTCCTGCAGTCCCTGAGCAAGCAGCAAAGCAGATCAAGACAGACATCTCTAATTGTTAATCAATAGGGTGCAAAGAAAGCTTTTCTTCCCAGAATTAAGAGGACATTTTGAATTAAAAGAAATGTACTTTTTGTGTTGTTTCATCTTGTGTGAGTGAAACATGAGACTTCCCACACTTGGTTTTATTTCAACCTGTACATGTGTGTGGCTTTGCTCAGTGTTTGAAGAAAACTTGGTATTTTAAGAAATGTCTCATTTTTTTTTAATGTACAACAGATATTTGAAATCGTGTGGCAGCTGAAATCCATGGGAACATGTGTGGTTATGCCTTCTTGTATATTTAATATCTCTTAAGATTCTAAATATATGACCTGCTGATAACTGATAATTACTAGTAGTGATTGAAAGGTTATATACACACAGCCAAGAATTTTTAAAATCAAGTTTATATTTAAAGTTTTCCCATGCCAAAATGAAACCATTAGTTCTGTGTAAACTACTGTAATTTAAAGTGCTTTTATGACATTATTTTGAATTGCACATCATATTTTTGCTTACAAAAGGCAGTTTTTGGGTGCAATTTAATGCCTGGAACAGCAGGTGGCAGAACTCAACAGTTGAGTTTAACAGTTTAGCTACTGAAGAACAGTTATGACTAAGTCAAAAACTGCTTGAGTTTTCAGATGCTAATAAAGAAAATAATCAATTAAATGTGCAGAATTGATTGGAAAACCAAGCCATGGCAGTGTAGGATTATCAGGCAGTTTCCCAAGTAACTAATCTTGTAAATATTCTCAGATCTGTTAGAAAATAGGTTGCTTTGTTCAAGAAAAGACTGTGGTAGCCAGCAGAGCCTATGGTACATGGTGTGCATATAATTGTGGCATGTTAGGGTTGCATAAAGTTTTCTGTTGCTTTCAGCCAGCAGTTTTTATTCCATATAATTGACACATATTGCCTAGCTGAGCTTGGATTTTACTTTGTTCAAGTAGTCTCTTTTTTTTTTGAGTGGTGGACCTGTAACAGAGCAGTTTGGCCATTTCATCTAATAAAAATGGAAGGAAACAGAGGGGTAAAAAATCTTACTGTTTTCTTTTCAGCCAAGGAACTCATTCAAATGGGTCTTTTGGTGCAAACCTGCTGACAATCCCAAAGCCAAGATCATCCTCCATGGCACTGGCTCATCACTTAGGTCCCAGGAGAGCAGGTAAGGCCCTGCAGTGAGCACAGCTCAGCATGTATTACACTGGGTTTTTATGTCAATGCAGGACTAAAATAACAGAAATGGATGAAAGCCCAAGCAAACAACAATGAAAAACCACCACTAAACCAAAAAACTCACCAGTTTTTTCTGTAACACTGATGGTTTGGTGGTTTCCCTGTCACTCCTGAACACCAGGAGCTACTCAACCTCAGGCCAGACCCAGAGGCAGACACAGTGTCACACATTCCCAATGATTGTCTCTAGAAAAAGCTGGGCTGCCTTCTGCACTTCTCTGCTTGGAATCTTGTGGAAAATACAGAGAGTGATGCAGCAGCCCCTGCTGAGTGTGTGCATGCAGACAGGGTGAAAATAAGCAGCCTGCATTGCAGGGTTAATCTGCTTTAGCTCTGGAAGGGAGTTTAGAAATTGCTTTGCAACTTTCCAGAGCTTTCTTTGCAGCAGTGAAGTGCCATTTGATTTCTAAAACTTCTCTGTACCTGGCCTTTGAAAAATCTTGTATTTTATTGTTACAAAATGTGATTAAATACCACTCTTAAGGCACTGGAGTCAAGTCAGTGTAGCCTGTGACACAGTTGAAAATGTATAATCTATTAATTCCTTATTTAAGGGCAATATTGTATATTATCTTAGTCATTTGTTATCAGCCATTGTGCAACCATAAAACTTAGGATGGACATTTTGCTTGATGGTTTGCAGCAGAATAAGTGATTCAGCTTTGGAAAGTCCACATCATGCCTCATTATTTTGCTCATAGGCCCTTAATTCTTTTTTATAAAAGTATCTTTACAGTGGCAGGGACTTACCTTGGACACTTCTAGATGACCAGTCTTTTGTATATTTTCCCAAGGCAAAGAAATCATCTTTAAGCTTATTGCAAAATTTAGTTGTACATTCATGTTAGGCACAGAGCAGCCAAAGTCCAGATGTTCCAGCTTTCTTCCCTAGATTTCACAGACAAAAGCCTGAAGGAAACCCTTGCTTACTGCTTGAAAAGGAAATTTAATCAGGACATTTCTTCTAAGGAAGATGCAATTATTTGTTTGTTTATTTGTAGTTTATCTCTGGTTAACCATCAGCAAACTTTAGATTTATTTTTTTCCCCAGTGCTTTTTTAGACAGAGGTAGACAGATCATCATGCCAACAAAACAAAGGTACATCACTGTCAAACCAACCTGCATCTGCCCACTCCAGTCCCTTGCTTCAAAAATACAACTACAGCATTTTGGTTTTTCACTTAGCTTTTCAAAATGCCCCAAGCATTTTTTTTTTTCCTTTATTGCAATACAGTGAGGTGTAAAAGATTTTTTTTCTGGGTCAAACCAATTCAATATTGACAACTAATGATTTTTTTTTTTCTGGAAAATTTTGAAAACCAATCTGGAATCAGAAGAGAATATGGAAAGGTTCAACTAATGATTCAGTTTTGCCAAAGCTAAACCAAAACCCCACCAAGCCTTGGAATAGATCTGGCTGTTTTGCAGGTGCAAAATTATATTTATATTATATTTGCAGGTGCAGTGGGAGCTGCACAAGGTGTTTGGAAATCTCACAAGGTGCTTGGAGATCTCTTTACAAAGTGTTCAGGTTCTTGTTTCATTTCAGGCTTTCTGTTGTGATCTGAACCCCCTGTAATGTTTGTTTTGGAAGGTGCTTCTCCTGGCCTGAGTCCTGTGGGTTCACCTAGTCATGGATCTGGCTCCAGTGGGGCTTTCAGCAATTGGTCACCTGTAGAATTTCCTGACACTGCTGATTTTCTTACAAAGCCAAGCATTACTATCCATAAACCTCCAGGATACACATTTAGCTCTCCAGATTGGCAGCAGCAAGTTAAAACACCCATAAACTATATGTGTAGCAGGTACTGTAAACTCCATTACATTTTCAGTAACTTCATATGTGTTGAAAAGAATATAATTAAAATGAAAGCAAAAAAAAAATAAAATAACAAGACCTGTGTGTCTATTAAAGTTGTCATAATAATCTAACTATTATCCAGGGGGGACTAAAGAATGCTGTGTATGTGCCATGGATTTGAAGTGGCTCCTCCTTGAAAGCAGCAGTTACTGCAGAGTGACATTAGTTTACAGATCTTTAGAAAAGGAGGATTTCCCACCTGGGAATTGAATTCTGTACTTCTATTTTCTAAATAGCCAGCTGTAATTTATGAATTCATGGAGATGAGCCCAGGGGAGGTGGTGGATGATTCTTTTCTAACTAGAGACTAAGTGTGTGCCAAATTTAGGAGAAAATAATCAGGTGACTTGGTGGAGGATCCTGCAAAAGCATGCCATTGGAAGAATAGCCATTTGTAGGTATTTTTCACTACAACACACCAGTAGCAAAAGAGAAAATGACTGAACCTTGTAAATATTTTTCCTGTGTTCTGTAAGCTGTGGACGTCAGATCCTCAAGCCTGTTCCAACACCAGAACCAGAATTTGCAGAATATAAAGACAGAAAATCAGGTGGGATTTCAAAATAGACAAATATTTGATATAAACTTGCTGCCTTTTTTAAAAGCCAATTAAATTAATTTTTTTTTTTTTAATTTCTACATTAAATGTTTCTTACACTTTAACTCACATGCATGTATTTTGGACTTAGGAATAGTCAAGATAATCTAAAATATTGCCTGCTTCAGAGTAAGGGTTTTATAGTGACTTCCACTCACAGGTTTATAGTTCTGTACTCCACATATCAAACAAATTCTCTGCCTTCTCAGCTCAACTAATCACTGAACCAGCTTTTGCAAGTGTAAAGTTCTGCTTCTAGCTTTTCTCAATATTCAAATAGGTTTTATCTAAATCTAATCTAGCTTTTCCTTTACAACCCTTTTGTTATGAAATTCTTAAGAGCTTGTTTCTAAATCATTTTTTCTCTTTCTGTGAAGAATCTGTGTGTTCCAGAATTAGCAATTGACTAATAAATGATGTATGTGTTTTCTTCAAGGTGAAATTGGAAGTGCTAGTATTTCAAAAGACTCTTTCCACCACACAGAGAAGAAAAAAGATGAAAGGAAGGAGATGATCAATCAAACACAAAATAATCTGCTTGTAAGCATGTAATTGCAAACTCCCCTTGCAATAACTTCCATCAGTAGAGTATTTACCATTACTAACATGCTGTACAGATGTCTTCACAGTGCTAACAACTGGAATTTCTCAACACATTGTTGAAACTCAATTTTTTTTTTTCCAATCTGCATAAATGCTTCTAGGAACTGACAAGAAAGATGCAGGTTTTTGATGATCAGAATGGATTTGTGTGGATTCAGTGTTGATAATATGCTCCCACTGTCTAGGACTTCTTCCAGTTACTTGTTAGCTATGGAAGGTGTAGCAGTGGTGACACTCCCAAGTGAATGTTCATGGAGTGCAGTGTCTTGGAAGTGCAGGGAGACAAATGCTTTCAGTTTTACTAACATTTTGGGTTTATGCATCAATTTTTGTAAAGCTTATTCTATGAATGAACTGCTAAAGCTCAGGAAATGTTTTGTTAGCCTTTGCATATTCTTGCTTTGGACAGGCTCAGAGAGCTGGGGTTGTTCAGCCTGCAGAAGGCTCCAGGGAGACCCCCTTGTGACCTTCCAGCACCTGCAGGGGCTCCAGGAAAGCTGGAGAGGGGCTGTTTT